>MU183825.1:0-15352 GCA_016904865.1 Pissodes strobi
TTAAATTTAAATTTATAGGTATTTAGGGTATTTTATAGGTATTAGTTAATTTAGAGTTTTTGTTAAGGTCTATTTCACACAAACACAATCATTGAATCGTGTTTAGTGTATCGGTTTTTTTATAATCGCGAAATAGTCCCTATTTGCAATTACTAATATTAATATTGTATTATAATTAATTGTTAACTTTTGTGCAAATAAAATTTTTTTGAATTTGAATTATAATATAATAACTGTTATGATACCTCAGACCAAAACAAATACTTCTCGAAGATTTGTAGTCACCAAACGAGAATAGATTTTTTTTCTGCAAAAATATAAAGATATAAGAGCCAGAAGTGTTGTAAATTCAGAAAGATTTTTCTATACATATCGTAATGGTAGATGTGTCAATTCTCCAGTTGGCCTCAATATGATTAGTAAAATACCTTCAAATATTGCTAGTTATCTTAATCTCGACAATGCGAATGACTTTACTGGCCACTGTTTCCGATGTAGTTCTGTTCCTATGTTAGCAAACCACGGTGGAGACTTGCTATCCGTTAAAAGACATGGAGGCTGGAGGTCGTCAAGTGTAGCTGAATCTTACATTGATGAATCTCTTCAAAGCCGCATAGCAATGGCTGAAAAACTTACTGATAGGAATAACCATTCCAAGTACTTCTAGTTTAAACATTCATGGAACGTCAGGGGTATTAAACCAATCAATTAAATGTAATGAAAATTAACAACTCTCAGGAGTTTCGACATCTAATTGTGAAAATTTCACTATAAACATTAATATTTATAACAATGCATCAAATGTATCTGAAAATAATTAGTTATTGTTATTATATCTTTTAAACTTAGATACCTACCTACTTAAGTACTTTGTTCTCTTTTTGTAACATATTTGAAACAACAAATGATAACGCATTCAATGTACCTATCTGAAAATAATTAGTTATTGTTGTTATTGTTTTTGTTTTAATTTAGATACCTACTTAATTTATTCTCTTTTTGTAACATAAATTTCAAACGATTACAATAATTTAATTTCGTAAATGCATTCATATTATATAGCCAAGGCAGCTGGCTGATAGCACAGCCTGGATGTGATGTGGAAAAGCGCAGCAGCAGCTGTTCGGAGATGCCAACTGTACCGGGTGGTCAGTTAAGAAGAGCACTCGGCCATATCTCGAAAAGTAATTATCGTAAAGACTTGCGGTAAAAAATTTTGTAACTAAAGCGGCCAAGAGAAAACGCTGGAAATTATTTGTAAGTTTCTAAAATGGCCGCCAGGTGGCGTACGCGCTATCTGGAATTTGAAAAGATGTTTTTTTTTTCAAATTTTCACCAATTAAGAATACCATACTTGAAATGCAGCTACTTTTAAGGCTGAGACAAAGTTGATTCTTTTATGTTAATAACTTTTTGCTCTGTCTATTCAAATAAAGTGGTAGGCGATGTTCAAATGTTTTTCCAAACAAATGTCTATAACTTCAAAACAGCTCAACGGATTTCAACAAACTGAGTGTCGTTGAAAAGAGCTTTTCTTAAGCTATCAGATGCTCTATGAACAAGCTGATTGCGATTGCTTACGTTGCCGCTAGAGGGCGTTTTCTGACATAACCACAAATAAGACAGTTTTTCTCAAAAATTTTAAATGCAACGATAACACTTTTTTTACAGCTAAAGATAGCCAAATGAGAGCTTAAGACGTCAGTGAAAACCGCATCTCAATCTTTCTTTCCTAATCTAAATTATAAATAAAAGTAATTTAAGATACGAAAAAAAATTCATATTTCAGGGAATGTTTCGGTATATATGTCGTTTTTAATTCCTAATTCTAGTTGTTTTACCTAAATATATATTATTTAGCTGTTAAAATACTAAAATTATATTAAAGATTTGAATAGTAATTAATATCCATTCATTACGTTTGATTTGCTTTTTCGTCCACACAAAATTATAACTTTTTTGAAAAATCAAATATGCTTTGGAAAACAAAACAGCAATGATTATAATGTTGTTGCCTAGTTTTCAAGCATATTAAGATTGCAGCAATTTATACTGTATGACATATTTTTGTGTTTTTATTCGTAAAGAAGTATGCCTTTTCCACCTGCAGAAGTGTTTGATATGTTTCGTACTTATTTTCAATGCAATGATAACGCATCGGTTGCCGCTAGGGTCTATGCGGTGGAGTATCCTGAAAGGCGTCATCCGACTGTCAAGGTTTCTCTTAAAATTATTAATCGCTTTCGAACAACAGGAAGCATTCATCGTCCTATATATAGAAGAAGGAGAAGAGCACGAACTGAAGAAAATATTATAAATGTCTTGGTATATTTGTAATTTGATCCTCATATAAGTACCAGGGCAATTGCAATGGAGTTGGGAATAACTCGAACTACTGTTCTAAGTATTCTGAGGAAAACAAGTAAGTAATTACTGATAAGATTGCAGAAGCGTCATTCACTGGTTTTTAGATAAGTTCGACATTATATCGATAAAATCTGGTTAGTTTAATAATATTTTATAAAACAGGAGAATAAAGTGACACTTTTTTACAAATAACGGTTGTAAAAAAAATATTTTTTCTTGCGGGTTACATCCATATCACATTACGTTACACCAGGAATTAACGAACAACGATTTCGACCGTAGATTAGATTATTGCCACTGGCTATGGAATATGATTCAAGAGGATCCTGAGATCCTTTTAAGAATTTTATGGACAGATGAAGCCACATTTCGTAGCGATGGGAGCGGAAACAGACACAATATGCACTATTGGTCACACACAAATCCCAACTGGATGCAGCAGATTAAAAACCAAGGTCGTTGGTCTGTAAACGTTTGGTGCGGGATTATAGGCGGTAAAATTGTTGGCCCTTGGATTTTCAATGAACGACTTAATGGAGACACCTACCTAAATTTCCTAGAGAAGGAACTTCCAGTCCTTTTGGAAAATGTCCCTATCGAAACTCGTCGTAATATGTGGTTTCAGCATGATGGGTACCCAGCTCATTACACAACGAGAGTTAGCGATTTCTTAAATAGGACTTTTCTGGAAAAATGGATAGGACGAGGAAGTTTATTTTCATGGCCACCAAGGTCTCCGGACCTAACTTGTTTAGACTTTTATTTATAGGGGCGACTAAAGATCTGGTCTATGTAATCCGACCCACAACAAGGGAAGATATGATTCAACGGATCACAAATGCCGTTCGTAGCATCTCAGGGGCTGAAATCGTAGCAAGCGTGCTGACGATACAACAAAAAATCCAGTCCTGCATTGAACAAGATGGCCGTCATTTCGAACACTTAGGCCCTCACTAATTACCGTTAATAAAATATTTTATAATAAATAGGTCTTTTTCAAGACTATACTTCTTGCGTTAAAAAGAAGTAGCTTTTAGTGTTTTATTGGTGTTATTGTTCCTCGTTCTTGTTGTAGCTTGTTGGCTTTTAAACACACTCCAAATTGTGGCTTTAGAAAATAGAATTTGGACCAGTCCCAAGTCTGGATAAAGTTTGATGGAAAGCAACAATATATGTTAGAAACCTTCAAATATACGGAGCTTAATTTTTTTAACGACCACGATAAATAATAACAAAACAACCTTAAACACTACTTTTTTCTTATCAGGTTGGCATTTTTGCAGTAAAATAATATATATTGTGGTAAAGCAACTATAATTTGGAATTAAAAACGACATATATACCGAAACATTCCCTGAAATATGATTTTTTTTCGTATTTTATATTACTTTTATTTATAATTTAGATTAGGAAAGAGATATTGAGATGCGGTTTTCACTGACGTGTTAAGCTCTCATTTCGCTATCTTTATCTGTAAAAAAAGTGTTATCGTTGCATTTAAAATTTTTGAGAAAATCTGTCTTATTTGTGGTTATGTCAAAAAACACCCTCTAGCGGCAACGTAAGCAATCGCAATCAGCTTGTTCATAGAGCAATTAATAACTTAAGAAAAGCTCTTTTCAACGACACTCAGTTTGCTGAAATCCGTGGAGCCGTTTTGAAGTTATAGACATTTGTTTGGAAAAATATTTGAACATTGCCTACCACTTTATTTGAATAGATAGAGCAAAAAGTTCTTAACAAAAAAGAATCAAATTTGTCTCAGCCTTAAAACTAGCTACATTTCAAGTATTCTTGATTGGTGAAAATTTGGAAAAAAACAACTTTTCAAATTCCAGATAGCGCGTACGCCACCTGGTGGTCATTTTAGAAACTTACAAATAATTTCCAGCCTTTTCTCTTGGCCATTTAATTTCAAAATTTTTTACCGCAAGTCTTACGATAATTATTTTTCGAGATATGACCGAGTGCCCTTCTTAACTGACCACCCGGTACATATCAAATGCACTAAATTTGTAATTTCAAAATTAAAATTTTCATAAAATTACGATACTTTCTTATATTATTAAAGGTATATTAGAAAGGTAAAACTTTCATATTACAAATACAGTGTTTCACTAATGCTCGGTTTCTAAAGTACCAGATATCTTATAAATAAAGTTATGACGCTTATAAACTGTACATAATCCCAAAATAGAGTTTCTAAACCATTCAACCAAGTTTATTTATTCCATAAGTTATCTAAAGGACATCTTAAGCAGAATGGGCAGATATATGTCCGATAATATCAGCGCAAGCGTACTATAGTATCGTCTACTATTTTCTGTTGGATTATCTAACCAAACTTTTGTGCTGATACTGGTAATTAAAATATTAATTATTTTTATTCTAAAAACAATAACGATAGTACTAGTAAAATGGAATATTCTAGTTCGTCGACATCTTCTGATGAGGAATATATCGATATAGTTAAGTATATAGAATGCCCAAGACTTTATCGTGAAAGAAAAGATCAATTGCAAAATATGATGATAAAGAGAAGAATAAGAGACAGCCAAACATGCAACTAGCATTGAATTATCTGGCAATTGATTCCCAAGCTTCAGTCCTTAATAAAATTTTGCATTTGTTCAATCTCTTTTTTTAGTCCCGACAATAGGATGTAAAAATTTTGCATGATTTCAAAAAACATGTTCTTCTCAAAATCTGTAAAGTTGCGTCTTACACGTTTGTCTTTAGCTTCCATCTCGATTTTATCCATAGCCAAATAAACTAGGCAAATTCTTAACTTAAACAATACATCAATAAACACGAACATCTGGCAAGTTCAGTTACCTAACCCATATCAAAATGTAAATAATAATTCTTCAGTCCTGACTACCTGTTCATCTAATCAATGACTACGTTTATCTCGAAAAATCCGTGTCCGATCGATTCAATCGCATCTAGTGGATCTCCGTTTTTGTCACGGCATGAATTTATCGTATCTGTAAATCCAATTTTTCGATCGTATGCAAATAAACAGATACCGATATAGCTAGACAAAGCGAAACAATCTTCTTTTTTTAAGAGTTTCTGGCAAAAACTCATAGGAGGGGCAAAGGGGGAGGATAGTTTATGTCCAGTTAGGATTTTAAAAAAGCAGAAAAGACATTTTGACAGTGACCAACGACCTTAACCTAGTTTTTATTTGTTTGGCGCCTTTGTTTAAATTTGCGGATTTGGTTTTGTTGTACTTTTGAACTTTGTTAATTAAAAACTAATAAGTAATAAAGTTTTCAAAAGCAAATAAAATTCTTGCAACAAGCTATCTATTTCTTTTGCTGTTACAACAGCAACATGAGCTAGGTAGAATTGTTCCGTATATTATTTTATTTATATTGTATATGGTATTTTTATCTAATTACTATTATTTTGACCTGTTTCTTTTATACATTTTATGTTAATTAATGCTATAACAAATGTAAATATATAGCTATTATGTTAAAATAGGATCAACGTGGCAGCATCGCATTCTTATTATTTCATTATGAGTATTGGCGCGATATGTATCGTCGCCCGATGTGGATGTGATACAATATGCTGAATTTGCAAATGATCATTTTCTTTATTCGATGTCTGTAATAGTTGAATTAGTTGGGTAGAAGAGCGATTACAGTTAAGTTTATTTACAGTACAGGTATTTTATTCGCATGCCCAATTCACCCAGTCAATTTTTAAAATTACTCAAGTAGTAATTAACATGGTCCTTCGAGGCCAGACAGTCGGCATTTGTTTTATCAGTTTAATAATCAATAATTCAAGTTAAGGTTTGGAACAATTGAATAAGTTCCTGTAGTAAGCCACGGCAGCCAAAAGTGTCAAGTTACGGGTCTCTGGCAAGAAGTACCCAGTGTCCAGTTTGTTTGGTTCAGCACCGGCTTTTGCAGAAGTCCAATGTGTTTGCAAAGGACACATTTTGGAGTTTTGAGTGAGTAATTCTCTCCTTTTTCCTATTTTATTTTCCAAAAATTATTTCCTATATTTGTGTATTTGATTATTGCCCTATTACGTCTTTGTGCCTTAGTAATAATTATTTTGTTCATTTTATGAAATTAGTTATCTAATTAATTTTGTGGTAAATTGTTAAAATGGACATACTAAAAAGACAAAGAGGTTCTGTAAAGGCTAGTTTGACTAATTTTTCGAAGTATATTGACGAATTTTTAAAAGATAAAACAGATATAGATGGTCAATTAATTCTAGAATTAGAAATTCGCATCAATAATATTGAGGTTAATTTGTTGCAAAAATTTGTTGAAATCCAAGATAAAATCGAGTCATCATGTGAAGTAGATGAATTAGAAAAAGAATATTTAAAAAGAAATGAATTTGAAAATAGGTATTATTCCGTGATTTCTTTAGCAAAAAAGTACTTGGATGACAACAAAATTGATACTGATAATAGTAAATATTCATCGAAAAGTTCTCAGAAATCTGTTATTTTTAACCCCGTACAATCTGTAAAGCTTCTAGATATAAATTTACCTACGTTTGACGGATCTTTGCAAAATTGGCTTGAATTCAGGGACGTCTTTGAATCCCTTATTCATAAAAATGAATCGTTATCAGATATTCAGCGTTTTCATTATTTGAGAACTTCCGTGTGCAATGAACCCAGTCAGTTAATATCAAGTATAGAGTTTTCTTCTAATAATTATAACACTGCATGGAAGTTGTTGGGAAAACGTTACAATAACGATAAATTATTAATACATAATCATATTAAATAGTATATTATTTTATATGGAGGAAAAGTGATACTTTTCATGGCGCGCTCGTGTTTAGAGGTAATAGAGAGCAAGCCATGAAAAGTAACTTTTCCTCCAAATAAAATATGCTGTTTTTTCTTCAAATGTCGACAAATTAATGCAAAAACATCTCTTTTTAATAGTAATAACAACTAATTATTATTAAAGATAAGTGGGTTTGCAAGGCGGCTTAGACTGGTGTCGGTGAATAGGCACAGGTTGTTGCTATAGTAATGTAACATAAAGCTGTCAGTGGACACTGTCAACAATAATTATTGTTTTAAGATTTCGTCTCCGATTGAGTTTTAATTCCGTATTGATAGGCAGTTATTGAGTAAGTTCTATTAAATAATAACTAATTTGTTCCTAAATTAGTGATTTTTAGAAATGCAGTCACAAATTGAGTGATAAATACAAATCGTAGTTTAATAAATCTTTAGGTGTTGAGCGTATTTTGTTGTCTGTTTGTATTATGTCTATGTTGCTATAATAACACTTTTACCTCCGCCGGCGGAAAAGTGAAAAGTAAAGCTCCGGCGGAGGAAAAACGAAACTTCACGGCCGCCTACACAGTCGAGTAATGACGGATTTACTGACGTTTGAAGAAAAAATATTTTTAATATAGAAGCCATAAGCAAAGAGTCCGCCAAAGGTATGCGTGCAATTTTGAATAATGTCACTAAAAATATGCGTGCATTGAGTCAGATAGGTTTGCCTACAACATATTGGGATGTACCAATTGTTTATCTGTTAAGCACAAAATTGGATAAGACAACTGCTAGGGATTGGGAATTATTTAAATCAAAAGCAAAAACAAATCCTACTTTAGATGATTTTAAATTATTCCTGACTTCCAAAGCAGAGCTTCTCGATAATTTAGAACAAAATCGCACGGAAAAACAACAAGGCGGTAACTCTAGGGGTTTTATTGCGTTAGATGATAATGTGCAAAGTTTGAATTTGTCTGATGTTAAATTGTCAAAATGTGTATTTTGCAAAGGTGAGCATTATATTCAGTCATGTCCTTCATTTTTAAAAATTCCAGTTGAAAAACGGGGTGAGGGAATTATTGCCTTAAAGCTATGCTTGAACTGTTTTAAAACTGGTCATTTTAATAAGAGTTGTAGAAAACCACCCTGTAAAATATGTCATAAAAAGCATAATATTTTATTACATGTTGAAAATTTTAATTCGCAAGAATCTAATAATGACGTTGAAAAGTCATCTTCCACATTGATCAATGTAAAGGAAGTAATTAATAATTCCGCTAATTGCGAGATAAGCGATGTTTTATTATCGACAGCTCATGTTTATATTTTGGACCGATTTAATAAAAAACATACCATTCGCGTAATTTTAGACAGTGGTTCACAGTCAAGTTTTATTACTGAAAGCGCTTGCGATAAACTTCAACTGTTTAAAGAAAAAATCACTGTTTCCCTTAATGGAATAAATAATTCTTTTTCAACAATAAATTATAAATGTAATACGCAGATATTTTCAAAGACAAATAATTTTTCATTAAACGTTTCCTGTTATGTAATTCCAAAAGTAACAGGGCCATTGCCAGCTTCGCCGATAAAAGTTAATCATTTAAAATTTCCCAGTAACTGCAAATTAGCTGATCCTGTATTTTTTAAACCGCAGGAAGTCGATATGTTAATTGGTTCGGATTTATTATGGGATTTATTATGCGAGGAAAAAGTTTGTTTAGGTTCCAAACTGCCGATTTTGCAAAGTACAAAGCTCGGTTGGATTGTGACCGGTCCCATTGGTAAGATAAATAAGCCGGCGGTTTTAAATTGTTGTTATATTAATACCGATGCCAATATTAATCAGCAAATTCATGACGACTTAAAATTGTTTTGGGAATTAGAGAATATTGATATTGTTGATAAGAAATTATCGGACGAAGAGTTGGCGTGTGAAAAACACTTTGTAGAGAATACAAAGCGAAATAAAGATGGCTCATTTGTTGTTAGAATACCTTTAAAAATTGAAATTTCAAAATTAGGTAGTTCTTTTGAACAAGCAAAAAAACGGTTTTTGAACCTTGAACGTAAATTATGTTCCAATGATAATTACAAAAAATTATATCATGATTTTATAAAAGAGTATATTAATTTGGGACACATGACAAAAGTTTCCGATTTTGATGCCACTTTTTCAGGCGATTATTTTATGTGTCATCATGGAGTATATCGAAAAGATGCCATCACGACTAATCTTCGTGTCGTCTTTGATGCGTCCTTGCCAAGTTGCACTGGGTTTTCTTTGAATAATATTCAAATGGCGGGACCCACTATACAACAAGATTTATTTTCAATTTTAATTCGTTTTAGACAGCACAGGTTTGTTATTTCGGCTGACTGTACAAAAATGTATAGGTCCGTGTGGATTTCCCCAGATAATAGGCCATTGCAACGCATTTTTTGGCGATTTAATCCCGAAGACCCTTTAAATTGTTACCAGTTAAACACAGTGACGTATGGCACTACGTCGGCATCTTTTCTCGCGATTCGATGTTTATTTCAACTTGCTCTTGATATTGAAAATATATATCCTGACATAGCTGAGATTATAAAAATGGATTTTTACGTAGATGATCTACTTACAGGGGCCGATACTGTTGAAAATGCAAAACGAATTTGTGAATTAGTTTTTGAAACTCTTAAACAAGGCCGTTTCGTTTTGCGCAAATTTTATTCTAATGATCCTAGTATTTTAGACGGCATCCCCAATAACGATCCGCTTTCAAAAACTGTAGAATTCGGTGAAAATGATGCAAAAAAAACGCTTGGCCTGATTTGGAGCCCTACTTATGACAAGTTAATGTTTAAGGTGAATGACATAGTTCATTCCAAGGTAATTACAAAACGGGTAATATTATCTGAAAGTTCAAAAATTTTCGACCCTTTGGGTCTCATTAGTCCATGTGTAATTGTTATTAAGATGCTTCTCCAGAGTCTCTGGTTAGAAAAATTATCATGGGATGATTCTGTTCCCCATAATATTGCTATGGTTTGGAATGCCTTTATATCAGAGTTAAATTTCTTAAATGAACTCAGAATAGAACGTCGTGTGGTTTGTGAAAATGCGAAGTCTATTGAAATGCATTGTTTTTCTGATAGTTCCGAAAAGGCATATGGGGCCTGTATTTATCTTAAATCTCAAAATGAAAATGGTGAAATAAGCGTATGTCTTTTAGCATCCAAGGCAAAGGTTGCACCACTACAAACGGTGACTTTGCCACGACTGGAACTATGTGGCGCTCTGTTAGCTTCAAAACTTGCAAAAAAGGTTTCTTGTGCTTTGAGATTAAATTTAGAAAAAACTGTTTTTTTGACAGATTCAACAATAGTTTTAGGTGGGATAAAGACTGCGCCAAATAAATTGAAAACGTTTGTGAGCAACAGAGTTTCCGAAATTCAGGAAATTACTCAACGCGACACATGGAGGCATGTTCCAAGTGAGTTTAATCCCGCTGATTATTTATCCCGTGGAGTAAAATGTGCTGAAATTAGGAACTTAAATATATGGTGGCATGGACCACAGTTTTTATTTTTGTCTGAAAATAAATGGCCAAAAATTCCTGGTCGAAAGGATGATCTGCCTGATTTACGTAAAAATAAAACTTATTGTGCAACAAATGTAGTATTAAATGAAAGTAATTATGTCATCGAAAGATTTTCGGATTTGTTAAAATTAAAAAGAATAACTGCATTAATGCGCAGATTTATATATAACTGTACCAAATCTCCAAATGAGCGTAAGTATGGTCCACTAACAAAAGGTGAAATTGATCTTTCCTTTAAAGCACTACTGCTTCATGTACAGGAAACTTGTTTTTCCAAAGAGTTTGACCAACTAAAGGCTAATAAAATAAAACTTTCATCAAAAATTATTAGTTTAAAACCATTTATTGATACCTCTGGTCTCCTAAGGGTTGGTGGGAGATTGGAAAATGCCAAATTTAATTTCGAAAAAAAACATCCTTTAATTTTGTCCGGACGACATCATCTTACTAAACTAATTTTTCTTCATGAACATTTAAAATTATATCACTGTGGACCACAGCATTTACTGGCTTCAATACGAGAGTATATTGGCCATTGGCAGGTCGGTCATTGTCCAAACAAATTGTGCACAAATGTTTAAAATGTGTTAGATATAATCCCAAGATGTTGAAACCTATTATGGGCAACTTACCTGAACAACGCCTAAATCCTAATCACCCGTTTGATAATGTCGGCGTTGATTATGCAGGTCCCTTTTTGCTAAAAAGTCGTGCTGGACGCGGTACTAAAATTTCGAAATCCTATATTTGCCTTTTTATTTGTTTTTTGACAAAAGCTGTCCATTTAGAGTTGGTAACCGATCTCAGTAAGGAAGCTTTTATATTATCATTACGTAGATTTACTGCACGAAGAGGTAAACCTTCCATAATTTTTTCAGACAATGGTAGTAATTTTGTATCGGCATATTCAGAATTAAAAGAATTAGGTCAGTTTATTAAACAAAATAAAAATTAATTAACCTCAAGTATATGTAAGGAGGATATAGATTGGCATTTTATACCACCTCAGTCACCTCATTTTGGTGGCCTTTGGGAGGCTGGTATTAAAAGCATGAAAGTCCATTTAAAGCGAGTAGTTAGCAACACACCACTAACATTCGAGCATTTTTATACTTTGTTATCAGAGGTAGAGGCAATAATGAATTCACGCCCCTTTTCACCTTTGTCCTCTGATCCTGAGGATCTCACTCCATTAACGCCTGGACATTTACTCATCGGGCGTCAGTTAGATACTTGGTTGAATCCAGATTTAAAGAGCTTGCCTACAAATCGGTTGTCACTCTATCAACATCTGCAGCAGTTAAAGCAGCACCTCTGGGTTAGATGGAGTAAGGAGTATGTTGCTGAGCTTCAGCAGCGAACTAAGTGGAGGCAGAACTACGACAGCTTGACAATTGGTGCATTAGTGTTAGTTAAAGACGACAATGCGCCCCCCATAAAGTGGAAAATGGGTAGAGTTGTGGAAGTGTTTCGAGGCAAAGATCAAATAGCGCGAGTGGCACTTATAAAAACTCAATCCGGGCTTATAAAGCGATGTTTTTCCAAGATATGTCCATTACCAGTAGACTAAATGATTTGTATTTGTTGATTGTTTTGTTAAAAGCCTAAAGTCTTTCAAGGCGGGCGGCATGTTCCGTATATTATTTTATTTATATTGTATATGGTATTTTTATCTAATTACTATTATTCTGACCTGTTTCTTTTATACATTTTATGTTAATTAATGCTATAACAAATGTAAATATATAGCTATTATGTTAAAATAGGATCAACGTGGCAGCATCGCATTCTTATTATTTCATTATGAGTATTGGCGCGATATGTATCGTCGCCCGATGTGGATGTGATACAATATGCTGAATTTGCAAATGATCATTTTCTTTATTCGATGTCTGTAATAGTTGAATTAGTTGGGTAGAAGAGCGATTACAGTTAAGTTTATTTACAGTACACGTATTTTATTCGCATGCCCAATTCACCCAGTCAATTTTTAAAATTACTCAAGTAGTAATTAACAAGAATCGCAGCATGGAACAGCGTAAGTTTATTAGGTAAGTTTGTAATTAATTCGTAAACATGTGTACATAGACAGTGTTTATATATTTTTTTATCAACCTTTGGTTCTTATATTTTTTATCTGGTGTGCTAAACTTAAATTATTATTTGTAGGAATCTGGCCTTGAATTATATATTCAAAGATAGGAAGCCCCGAAGAAAAAATAAGGTCAGAAGTGTTCACTGGTGGGAGGAAGTCATTCTCAAGAATAAGTTATCTGCAGAATAATGGGTAGAAAATTTCAGAGTTTCCCAAAACACATTTGAATATATTTGCAACAAACTTAGAAATGAATTAGCACCTCAGCCCAATAGATTAAATCTATATTGGAAAAATGCAAAATTAATGAGTGTTGAAAAGAAGGTAGCTGAAAGTCTTTATTTTTTGGCCAGCTGTGCAGAATATAGAGTAGTTGGAAACCAATTTGGAATTCAAAAGTCTACTGTCTGCAAAGTGATATACCAATTTGTTAGTGCAGTTAATAAAATACTTACTCCAATACATATAAAATTCCCAAATTCTGCAGAAGCAATGCAATCCGCAAGCATTTTCCAACATAAGAGCAAAATTCCTAATATCATAGGAGCCATTGATGGTACACATATACCTAAATTACCACCATCTGAAGGATATAGGGATTTTATAAACAGGAAAGGTTGGGCATTATGGATTCTTCAGGGTATTGTTGATGCAAAATATAAATTTATTGATATTTCTATCAAACAGCCAGACAGAAGTCATGATTTTTCAGCACTTTTGGCTTCAAATATTTATAGGAATATTGACAATTGTTTTCCAAAGGTAAGATTATTTATTGCATAAAAATATTTTACTAAGAAATATCTTAATGCTTTTGTTGATAAAAAAATAAACTGAAACATTTATGTAAATACCAGTTGACCAAAAGTACGGGCAATAAACTATTTTTTAAATTAATATATAGTGAGAATCTTTTTTATTATCAATTTTTACATCTTTAAACGTTCTGATTCCTGAAAAAAACAATGTCTATTTAAACTATATGTTTTAGCTAAAACAAATAATTTTGCTTTTAGGGTAATGTCCGAGTAAATGGTAGAGATCTGCCTATGTCATTATTGGAGATCCAGCCTATCCCCTTCTGCCTTGGTTGCTAAAAAGTTTTTCTGGACCCAATCTCACAGTCTTCGAAGAATCTTTTAATGTGCACTTGAATTCAGCAAGGGTGGCAGTAGAGATTGCTTTTGGTCGCCTAAAAACAAGATGGAGGTGTTTGCTTAAAAGAAATGACATGCATTTTTCATTTGTCCCAAATGTTATAGCTACTTGCTGCACTCTCCATAATATTGTTGAGTCATTTGGAGACAAATTTAATGAAAGTTGGTTGACAGCTATTGAAGAGGGGGAATTGGTATTTGAACAGCCAGTTAATGAAAAATGCCCTACTTATCACGAATTTGAGGGCTATGACACAAGAGTATTTATTACTGATTACTTAGGACGGAACTTCCCTTTACGCAGGACAATGATGAAGCCTTAAAATAAAAAAAATGTAATGAAATAATATATTTTTTAATCAAAATGTTTATTTTATTTTAGTCAAAGGCTGTAAGCTTTTTTTATTTAAATCTAAAGAGGAACTGGCAAACTAAACATCGCAACAAATAATAACAACTAAACCATCTAAATAATCTAACTATGTTGGGGTTTGGAACCTTCGGCAACATGCACTAAAACTGAGCTTTATCCACAATACCGAAACAGAATTTTTGCACTCGACGCGCGTTTCGCTAACCATGTTAGCATCATCAGGAGATGAATGAAACTCATTAAACTTTTTTTTTAATCATCTCCTGATGATGCTAACATATATAGCGAAACGCGCGTCGAGTGCAAAAATTCTGTTTCGGTATTGTGGATAAAGCTCAGTTTTAGTAAATAATCTAAGATATAATCTAACCAAGTCAGTCTTAAATAAAAAATGTCACCTCTTACTAATAACTGCTACTAGACTAAAAATACTAGTTAACAAAATACATATCACATAGCCAAGGAATAATGTATTTTTTTGATCAAAAATGTTTGTTTTATTTTAGTCAAAGGGCATAAACTTTTTTTATTTAAATCTAAAGAGGAACGTCAAACTAAACATCACAGCAAAGAAACAATGTAATTTCACTGAGATATAATCTAACTAATTCGGTCTTAAATAAAAAATATCACCTCTCACTAATAACTGTACCTACTAGACTAAAAAGACTAGTTAACAAAATACATATCACAAAGCCAAGGAATAATGTTTTTTTTTTATAAAAAATGTTTGTTTTATTTTAGTCAAAGGGCATAAACTTTTTTACTTAAATCCAAGGAGGAATGGCAAACTAAACATCACAGCAAAGAAAAACAACTGAGATATAATCTAAGTCAGTCTTAAATAAAAAAATGTCACCTCTTACTAATAACTGTACAAACTAGAGTAAAAAGACTAGTTAACAAAATACATAGCACACAGCCAAGGAATAATGTATTTTTTTAGTCAAAAATGTTTGTTTTATTTTAGTCGAAGAGCATGAACTTTTTTTA
>MU183825.1:15362-29073 GCA_016904865.1 Pissodes strobi
CTAGTTAACAAAACACATATCACATAGCCAAGGAATAATGTATTTTTTCTTATCAAAAATGTTTGTTTTATTTTAGTCAAAGGGCATAAACTTTTTTTATTTAAATCTAAAGAGGAACGGCAAACTAAACATCACAGCAAAAAAAAAACAACTAAACCATGTAAATTCTCTGAGATATAATCCAACTAAGTCAGTCTTAAATAAAAATAAAAAATGTCACCTCTTACTAATAACTGTACCAACTAGAGTAAAAAGACTAGTTAACAAAATACATAGCACATAGCCAAGGAATAATGTATTTTTTTAAAGCAAAAATGTTTGTTTTATTTTAGTCATATTTTTAAATCTAAAGAG
Organism: Pissodes strobi; assembly: GCA_016904865.1. Classification (NCBI taxonomy): domain Eukaryota; kingdom Metazoa; phylum Arthropoda; class Insecta; order Coleoptera; family Curculionidae; genus Pissodes; species Pissodes strobi. Next base: position 15,717 of record MU183825.1, read on the forward strand.
GTACTGGCAAACTAAAGATCACAACAATAAAAAACAACTAAACCATGTAAATTATCTAAGATATAATCCTCCATATAATCTAACCAAGTCAGTCTTAACTAAAAAATGTCACCTCTTACTAATAGCTGTACCTATTAGAGTAAGACTAGTTAACAAAATACATAGCACATAGCCAAGAAATAATGCCAAACTCAAACGGCACTTATTAAAAAAAATATTTTTTTTGGTGTTTAAGCATTCTGGTTCTAGATTTTTGGAGTTAAATATGTAGACTAATTACAATTTGGAAAAAAATATTTCTAACTACTAGTGCTATCATTATTAATGTCCTTAGTTGGTATTTTTTCTGGTTTCTTTAATAATATTTTTTCCATACCTGATAGGAACATCTTCGTACATTTCAGCATCATTTGCTCAGATCTCGCCCATAACCTGTCAAAAAGGTCCCTGTCCATTTCTGCTTCTTTTTCTCTATTTTCATTTAATTTCTCAAAAAATTCTTGATGTTTTGTCTTTACTTTTTTTTTAAATGTTTTTGGGGTACTTGAAAGCGTTTTTTTTTTTAATTTAATGTGTCTGTAGTTTTAGGTGTTTCTGATAAGTGCTTGGAACAACCAGGTATGGCCCCATCTGTGTCAGGAACATCCTCATACATTTCAATGTCCACATTTGTTAAAATTCTATTAACTGCATCTGAGTCATTTTCATCAATCACTACAAATATACATCTCTATTACATGATATGGAATATTAAGAAATATCCAAAAGAATACCATATTTATTTTGGTCATCAGTGACAAAATACCGAGCAAAATAGTCTAAGAAAATACCCATATCAATTTTGTTATTAAATAAGCTTAATACGAATCATATTAAAAAAAAACAGGAAATGTAGTTACAGTACTGCTCACCTTGGACTTCAGATAGACTTTCAAAGCCCATGCTGCAATTGTCATCTACTTGTGATAAGGGACGAGTTCCTAGAAGATCATCCATCTCTGCATAAAAATCACAAACCATGTGATCATTACCACTTATTGAATTATGTCGCTTACATTTGTAATACTCGGCTAAAATCAAAATATTGGTTTTCATTTCAGACGAGCCTAGTAGGTAACCAAAATCAAAGTATTTACAGTAAGAAAGACAGACTGTAAATATAGTATAAACAAGATTATTCACAGTGTCAATATTACCCTTATAATGTATTAGTTAGTTATTAATTGATTGATGTCTCTAATAAAGCCCCTTTCTTTCATGAGTGCTATAAAAATATCAGACTCGGAAACGTTTCCCATCCATTAACCCAAGTACTTGTTTTTCCTTTATTAAAGAAATGAAAAACGAAATTTCCTCTAAAGACCATATATTTCTTCCTTTTCGTATCTTTTTAATTTTGGATATTTCTGAGCTCATTATTAATTATTTTGAAAACAATTTTCTCTGATAATTTAAATTTAGCAAACCATACACAAAAATTAAAAAAGTAAGGTTGGAACAGTTGGAAATTGCCGTCGCCCGGATCAGCTGACAAATGTCAATTCAATCGCGTTTCTGTCGCTAAAAGAAATCCCTTCCGGATTGCACATTTACATACTATACTACGGTTCAGAGACTCATCGAACGCGGCGGGTCTGCACCGCAGTATAGTATGTAGTTGAAAAATGCGCTTATTTTCCACTACATACTATACTACGTTACAGAGCTTTAGAAAGAAAAGCGTACTTATAATGTTATTAATATTGCTTGGTGCTATAAGATTAGTAGTAACACACCTTTAAATATTGTAATTATTTATATTAATATTGATTTTCGTTCCATTTTCGTTGGCGATTTGGATATACAAGATAGAGGGTAAATTAATGTATATGAAGCTTAAAAAACTACTAGAAAATGCGGAAACGAATAATGCTGTATTGTTAGGAATTTTAATAGTGCTTTGCAAGATTCATTTTATTAGAAAAATAAAAGATATGTTAGTATTCATATAAAACAATAGGTACCCTAAAACGAGTTAAAACTTTTAGTGGGATTTTGAAATTTAATACAATTTAGAGGGCTCATTCAAACACTCGGATACGTGGTTTTTGTATATATCCAAAAATATTGTATATATCCATTTTTGTGTATATCCAAAATCAAGAAAAATAGCCTATGTGCATTCTCGCATGTACCTGTACATGGTGTTTCAAAAAACGTCCCGCTAATTTCTAGGATAAATAGAATATTAAAAAATAACCTTAGTTTGGTAAATAAACATGTGGCCGAAAAATATTTTGTTATTGAGATGATGAAGGCGAAAAATTACATATTTTTATTCGGGTATAAAAAGGTCACTGCTATTTTTAAAATAAAAATTATTTTCTTAATCTCTCACTAGTTTCTAACGAAAATGGTTTTTTTCCGTCCGACTAACGGTTTGTGTTTAAAAAAATAAATTAAATTTATTTGCATTTCCCATGCATCTTTAAGAATTAAGAAAATGCAGATAATATTATCTGCATTTTCATTTTTGTTAGAAACCAGTGAGAGAATAAGAAAATAATTTTTATTTAAAAGAAAATACTATAAAAATTGATAGTTTGGTTACATTCCCTTGTTTTGAAAATACATGTATTCTAGAATATATATTTTTTAGAAAAGCGAATTTTGCTAGCTGAGACCATTTAAGCATGATTCATGTTAAAAAAAAATAATAAAAAAGTATGAAGATATGGGAATCAAAATCGAAATAAATGAAGATCCGCTTATAATTGTAGTATTGACGACAATCATGCTAAGGGCTCTTGAAAGCGAATTCTCTCAAAGCATGGTTTTCATTGACAGCAGTGGTTCATGCGACCAAATGAACTCTTGCATTACATTTTTATTTGCAGCCCATAAAATTGGAGCCGTTCCTCTAGGAGTGATTCTACACAGTGAACAAAGTGAAGCAAACTATACTTTGGCATTCAGTTTGCTAAAAAGAACCTTGGGTAGGAATGGTTTTGGCAAGAAAGGTTTTCCTACAGTTATAATCACCGATGATTCGGATGCAGAGAGAAATGCTTTGTCCGTTTTATTTCCTGATACTATACTTCTCCTCTGTACGTTTCATGTATGCCAGGCTGTCTGGCGATGGCTTTGAAATGCTGCCCACAAAATTGAAAAAAAAAATGATAGGCCTTACATAATGAGGAAATTTCAAGTAATCCTTTATTCCATAGCAGACCAAGACTTTGAAGATGAATACTCTTCATTTATATGTGACAATTTACTTTTAGCTTTTAGCTTCATCAGAAAATGAAAAAGATCTTCTGTATACAGTAGATACCAAAATAGAAATGTGCGACTGTGTTGCTGGTCAAGGGGGGAGATTTTGCAAACACGCATGTGCGCATTTAAAGAAAACTATAATATTCTTAATTTAAACTGCACTCCTCTATTATCTACTTCTGATAGAAAAAAATAGCTAAATTGTCCATAGGGGAAAACATTGATGATATGTTTTTTGAAAATATGATGGATACTTCTAACATAGAAGTGATAACAAATGAGATTAGCAATAAAGAACAATGTGATATACTTAACTTTTTTCTAACTAAAGCGAAGTTTTATCCACAATACCGAAAAAGAATTATTGCACTCGATGCTAACGTGGTGATGATGATTAATCATATCCTGATGATGCTAACGGGGTTAGCGAAACGCGCGTCGAGTGCAATAATTCTGTTTCGGTATTGTGGATCAAACTTTGTTTTAGTGCATGTTGCCGAGGGTTCCAAACCCCAACATAGTTAATTTTTTCAACAAGAAATGGTTCCTAATTTGCCTTCATCATCTTCACAATCAGATGATTTTAAGAAAAAATAAGTTGCGGTAGAACAATTGAGTCAAAATTTCTCAAATCTTGTACAAATGGTCGAAATGAACTCAACGCCTGAAACAACAAATATGGTGGTGAAACTACACAAAACCTTAGAAAAAATAAAAGCCCCATCGGAGCTGTTAAACTTATTCAGCACTATGGAAAATATTCGCCGTGGAAGAATAATTAAGGTACAACCTACATCAACAAGTCGAAGAACACAAAGACCTGGAATGTCATCTGGATCGAAAATAATTCAGGCAGGAAGGCCAGCGAAAAATGAAAAAATCGTCCGAAGACGTAGGGCTCCAAGGTCACTAAATGAAGATGTGCACTGCAATCGCCAAAACGCAAAATCTCACTAAAAGTTTTAACTCGTTTTAGGGTACCTATGTTTATTTTTTTATAAATATTTGTTTTATATGAATACTAACATCTCTTCTATTTTTTTCTAATAAAATGAATCTTGCAAAGCACTATTAAAATTCCTAACAATACAACACACCTTTACAGCATTATTCGTTTCCGCATTTTCTAGTAGCTTTTTAAGCTTCATATACATTAATTTAAACACCCTCTATCTTGTATATCCAAATCGCCAACGAAAATGAAACCAAAATCAATATTAATATAAATAATTACAATAATTTAATGTGTTACTACTAATTTTATAGCACCAAGCAATATTAATAACATTTTAAATACGCTTTTCTTTCTAAGGCTCTGTAACGTAGTATAGTATGTAGTGGAAAATAAGCGCATTTTTCAACTACATAATATACTGCGGTGCAGACCCGCCGCACTCTATGAGGCTCTGAACCGTAGTATAGTATGTAAATGTGCTTCCGGATTAGTCAGTCCAACCCGATCGGAATACGGGATCGAATCGAAGGCCATCTGATAGGAATATCAGGCGCCATCGTTTATGTCGATATTTTCAAGCGGATGAAGCTTCTATCGGATGAATTAGATCCGATCGGACGGCCTGAGATAAACGTAGTCAATGTACCGAAAGAAATCCATTTTTAAATAATTGTTATAAATATTATATAATTATTACTGAGATTATTTTAGGTGGCCGATAATAAATATAAACTCATAAAACGGAAAATTTGTCAAATTGCTATTAAAAGTACATAATTTAAACATTACCTCAACCGAGAAAAAAATATAAAGGAAACGACAGCGAATCTGTGAACGGATAGCCGGTTTCAAGTCAAGATCTACTTACGATGCTGTCTTCACTAGTCCTCTATCTATACATCATTTCCTATATTAACACTTCTTTGGTTTACGAAATCTTTAAATATGTTTGTTGCTGCTATTTCCACCTACAGTTAGAGTTAGAACTAAGATATCCATTTGATTGCTATTTGGAGTTATTTTTACATTTGGCTTACGTTCGGAAACCCGTATAAAGTTATTGGTTCGACAACTTTATCTATCTAATAGCTATCCATTGAATAACTCGAAATGTTGAGAAACCGGGCATAAGTGATGTAGAAATAGGTGGTGTTTTATCGAAATTTCCCGCACCGCTTTTAGGGGGACGCGGGAAGTTGATGTTTCGGATTTTGCTTGGTAGGCGTGAAACAACGAAAAAAAGCATATGAGTACAAAAAAATGTTTCCCAACGCCCCTACTTATAAACCAACAAAGCTTTTATAAACTTAAGTTATGGAGATACAACTACACTATATCAGATGCTGCTGGAAACGTTACAACGTGTATCATGTGGAACGAAATCTGGTCGTGGGGCAAATGAAATGGCTTCCGGCATTCTCAAATGGGCCGAGGCTTGAAGTGAAAGCGTACAAGAGGTTAGCATCACAAAACCGTAATATGACTTTAGTAATGGCATACTTTTGGATCTGAAAAAAGGTGAAGAAAACTTGTACAGAAAATTGCAAGAAGTGTGAAAAGGCGAAGGAAGATTTGAACATACAATTTTGGACAATGACAGATGAAGAGAGGCGAACTTTTGTGCTAAATAAGACTACCACAAGGCAGATAACAGGGGAAGACATAGCAAGCAAAATAAATTTGATCAGAATTCAATTAAAGATCACATTGAAAGTTTTGATCCTACCATATCACACTACCGGCGTGAGCACGCTCCATCACTTTGACTGCTGATGACACGGATCCGTGTCACCACGTACATGTTGCTATGTGCTCGCGACCCGGATCCGTGTCGCGTGTAATATAAAAATTAAGCTCTAAGTACGCCACGAGCAGCAGGTGACGGTAAACGTACGGTTGAGAGCATATAGCTAAAGCATAGGGAATTCTTGTTTTACATACCGATTTCGGGTCAGGTTTTTGTTGCTGCTGATTTTAAGATAAAATGGCGGATAATATGGCCAGACCTTAGGAACCTAAAATAACGATATTTACTTGCAAAAATCCGAAGAAATTGACTAATGAAGAGCTAAAAGGATGCCCATATTTTATCGTTTAAATTATCAGAGCATTCCAGAATGACTATTTTAAATTTTTACATGTTATGTATATTTGAAAAATTTAGTACGTTTTTACGTATTTTGATATGCTCTGCATAATAAATGTTAAAATTTATGTTATATTTAGTTTTTATACGTTTTATACGTTTTCAAAATAAAAATAAAAATCCCGGAATCCAAGTCGGTCAGCATATGACACAAAAATTGTTGCTATATGCGCATGACACGGATCCGTGTCAGGTGTTCAAAATTCTCTAACACTCAGTATATATTAGGTAAAATAGTACATTTATCTATATAGAGTTTATACACGGTTCCCCATAATAGACTAACCATTTTAATATTTCAATTAAACATTTTTTAGTTAACAAAACAAACTTTTTATTTTACTAAATCACAGCTAATCCTTTGGGATTTATGATAACTTATAAATATTCGGCTAATTTAATTCTAACTTTTAAAAATTACGTCTTCTAAATGACCTCCACCAACTTCAACACATTTTTCAATAATAGATAAAAAGTGGTTCAGTACACGGCGTAGCAAACCTTTGTCTATTCCTTCAACTTCTTCACGAATTTTGACTTTCAGTTCCTCGATTGTACCTGGACGGCTCGCAAACACTTTGGCTTTTAAATATCCCCGCAGGATGAAACCAGGTGCCGTTAAGCCGAGGGACCTCGAAGGCCAAGGCAAATCTCCGAATCGAGAAATAAGTCGGCCATTAAACATTTCTCGCTCAATTGAGTTTCTGGTGGTATGAGCTGTTGCCCCATCTTATTGAAATAGTAAGGCATTGCTTAGTAATCCTCGTCTATTCAATTCTGGAATGAGAAATGTCTCTAGCATATTAATGTAGCGCTCGGATGTTACTGTTACAGCGCGGTTATTTTCATCCTCAAAAAAAATAAGGGCCAATAATACCAAAAGATCCTACTCCACACCACACAACATCTTTTGGATTATGGAGGTTCTATGTAAAGATTTCACGAGGATTTTCATTTGACCAGTATCTAAAATTCTGTTTATTGACCAAGCCGTTCAAATAAAAATTTGCTTCGTCGATCATTAGGAGACTGTGAATTGATCCTTGATGTTTCTAACTCGTTCAATAGTTTCTGGTATACGAACTGTTCTTCGACGTCCAGGCTTCTTCAAATTTTGTACAGAACCATTTTCACGCCAATGACGAACCCATAACTTAACAGTTTTACGATTTGGCGCGTGATCCCTATTGCTGTTATTAAACTGACGCCGGAATGCACGCCTTTCTTCTTCTATCGAATTGCTTCTTTTGTAAGTTTCTACACAAAACACACGTTGTTGGACTGAGTAATCCATGAAAGTTCAAACGGATGTTGAAATAATGTCTCAAAGCAAAAAATTTAATAATTATTGATGAAAACTAACAAACTTCTCGTAGAAAAATGGCGTTCCACGAAATTATTAATATAAAATTTATTTGTGACAGGCGCCTACTTGGTTAATAATTTACTTAAATCCTAAAGACTACAGAAGATAATCCCACAGAGAACCTATTTAGTTATCTCGTAGGGAATTTATTAATAATATAAAATGGGCAGTCTATTATGGGGAACCCTGTACAGGGTGGCGCATTTTGGATGCATTTACGGGGTTTCTCGGTAATTAGTAAAGATAGAAGGATGCGGTTTTCGCGACACCGGGCTATTTTTTTGTTAAACAAAAGATGCCGTAAACACAATTTTCCTAGGCCTCTTCATTTTTGAGCTACAGGGCGATTTTAAAAATGTTGTATTTTCGGGCACCTCTCGTATCTCAGCTACCTGATAACTTACAGAAAAGATAAAAACGGATGCTTATAGTACTTTTTACGTAGAATTCAGTGGCGTGCCCGAAATTTTTGTCAGAGATACTGTTTTTGAGATATGACCCAAACATATAATTTTTTAAATGGAACACCCTGTATTTTTTCCCGTCATTAAATTTGCTTTATTTTTTCCCATAAAAATAATATATAACACTTTACATTTTCTATTTTTGCAAATGGTAAGAATTAAAAAAAAAAATGGCGAATTTAATGTTATATTCTTCTAGTTGGCTATGAATTTTACAATACACTATACAAATGTTGAATTAGTTAAAAAGTTATTATCATAATATGACCCTATGTTATTTTAATATACTAGGCTTGAAAGGGCATTATATTAAAGTAGGACTTGGAAACAAAAGTTAAATTTAATTGTTATTTGATTTTTTGATAGCTTTAAAAGCAGGTATTTAAAATGTAAAAAATGGGGTAATTTAATATGTTAGAATGTTATATTGAATGTGGAAAAAATAGTGTTGCTGCCTCCGAAATATATTTTAAAAGGCTCGAGAGAAACTTGCAGAGAGTTGGATCATTTCAAAAGCCAAGACAAAAACTCTACAACAAAGAAAACAAGGAAATCGAAGAGATTAACACCGTTGGTTCTAGCTAATCCGCATGGCTCTTCAAGAGAGATTAGAAATAATATTGGAGTAAATCGAAAACAAATTAAGAAAATATTGCGACAACACAAGTATCGACAGAACCATTATAGAAAAGTTCAGCTGTTGCAGCCGAGTGATGCCGAACGGCGAATAATATTTTGTAATTGGTATTTGAGCAGAGCTAGGGAGGACAATATGTTTTTTAGAAAAATTATATGGTCGGATGAAGCTCATATTTCTAGCCAAGGAATATTTAATCGCCATAATAATCTTTATTGGGCAATCCAATTGCGCCAATTACAGTTGGCAGAGTAGTTCAAGGGAAATTTGGTTTTAACTTTTGGTGTGCTCTGTATAACTGCAGAATCTTCTGTTATATTGTGTTTGATGGTAATCTCACATCCGATCGATATATAGACATTTTACAAGAAAATCTTTTGGAATAAACCCAAGACATCAATGACGTTTACTTCCAACAAGATGGAGCACCAAGCCACAAAGCAAGGAGAGTGGGCGATCTTCTAAACATATATTTTAATAATAAGTGGATAGGCACCAGTGGTCCTGTTAGGTGACCACCTCCGTCCTCGCTCACCTGACTTGATGACTTTAGATTTTTTCTTCAGGGGTTTTATAAAAACTCAAATATTATATAGAGTTAAAAGTAATGAACGTTACGAAACGTTAATGAACTGCAAGTACGTTTTAGGAATAGTTTAAGGAAAGTAACACGATTGCATTTATATAATACATTGCGAAGTGTCGAAAAACGTTGTAGGCAGTGTCTAGAAAATAACGGCTTGCACTTTGAAAATAAGAGGTAACCGAATGTTGTTCTTCTGTTCACTTAATATAGCTATAATCAATAATTAATTAAATTCAAGTAATTCTTGATTTTGGTTTCTTTATCGACCATTAAATTTAAATAAAAATAATTCATTTTATTTAAATAACTAGTTCTTGATATATTATTTTTCAATCAGTAAAATAAAGTGTATTAGAAGAACATTTCCAAAAATAGAAAATGTTAAGTGTTATATATAATTTGTATGGAAAAAATAAAGCAATTTAATGACGGAAAAAAATACAGGGTGTTCCATTTAAAAAATTATATGTTTGAGTCATATCTCAAACACAGTATCTCTGGCAAAAATTTCGGGCACGCCACTGAATTCTACGCAAAAAGTACTATAAGCATCTGTTTTTATCTTATCTGTAAGTTATCAGGTAGCTAAGATACGAGGGGTGCCTGAAAATACAACATTTTTAAAATCGCCCTGTAGCTCAAAAACGAAGAGGCCTAGGAAAATTGTGTTTACGGCATCTTTTGTTTAACAAAAAAATAGCCCGGTGTCGCGAAAACCGTATCCTTCTATCTTTACTAATTACCGAGAAACCCCGTAAATGCATCCAAAATGCGCTACCCGGTACAATCAAAATGAGAAAAAAAAGTTTAGCACACAGGTAATACCACAGCTGGAACCGTCAGCAGCGAATGTGTTAAGGCGGTATCTTCCTAGTGACGTCACAATAAGAATAATGCATGAAGACTTTAACAGGAAGCAGGGAACTCATATATTTATCCAACGAACTCTATCGAAAAGTGGTTGCCAAGTTAAACATTTCATTTGCTTCTTTAGGAAACGAGGAATGTTATATATGTGAGACTTTTACAATACATGTATACTGGCCATGAAAGAAACAACTCCGACCCAAACTGTTCAGAATGTACATCTTTTGTAAAGCACCAGGACAAGTATAGAGCTGCCAGAGAAGAATACAAGGCTGACGCTTTAAAAGAAGATGGACTCTATTTATCTGCAGATTTGCAAAAGGCAAGATATATCAGATATCCACTTGTGTTTTATTTAAGTTTCAAAATATTTTTAGGTTATTATGATACCTAGATGTGATATGTTCAAGAAGATCATCTTTGTGCCACGGTTGATAGCCTTCAATGAAACCTTTGTACTTTTGGTCCCAAGGTCTTATTTTTGCCGCTGTGTTGGCATGAAGCAGTCCCTGGAAGCTCGAAAGACGATCTAATATCCACGTTCTACAATATGTTTTTTAACTGTACGGGATCAAGAGAAAATTACCATCTGGTTAGATAATTGTGCGTCTCAAAATAAAAATTGGGCACTATTTTCGTTTTTTATATATATTAGGTTTGTTCTAGCATGAAATTTCTGACGGTTTGAAGCCAGTTTAGTGGGTTGACCAACTGGGCATGTCCGGTCCGAGACTTGGTTGCAAACGGTTTGAGATATTCATCTGCTAGAACGCTTATTTCAGGTGACAACTACCGTGACTGACATTTCGTTGCGTCAATCCGTCAATTTTGTTTATCTTTTGATTTTAAAGTAGGTTATTTTTCATATTCATACTCACAAAATATTGTGTTCATATTCAGCAGGATCATAAAAATACTACAGTTTTTGTTTAAAATTGACAACGGCAAGTTTTTATTTATTTATTTATTCAACGGGATAAACTCAATCGTACAAAGTGTACATGAAACTTAAAACTAAGAAAATAATTACAATACATTTCAATCATTGACTTTATAATACTTACATAGTATTATAAGATCAATGATTTCAATCGAACATGATACCAGAAACAAATTGAATATTAAAACAATAAAATAAATGGTGTAGTTCAAATACAATTTAACATTTAAAAAGAAAAAACAACAATCAAGTAAACATTTAAAAAACCAATACAACAATCACACTGAATTACTTCAAATTTAAACAGTACCTACTATCGCAGTGAAGACTTAACACGACCAAAACGAGTACAAAACACCTCCACCTTGATTTCATTGACATATGCCATAGAACGATTAATCAAGTTAAACTGCCCATAAAGGGTGCAATGATATTCCAAGGTGAATGTGCCAACAACCCTAAGGCCTTGTAGGAACATTTATATTTAATGATGCCCACCGTTCAGCACAATCCACATAATTATTGAGTAAATTGCACACAAAAAGCTGATCACTAATCTTGCGCCTATCACGCAAGTACTGAATATTTAACATGCTCATCAAAGAAGGAAAATCAATGGATTCTGAAGGTGTGCAACTTGGAGTCAACATACGACAGAATTTTTTTTCTGTACGCGTTCTATGTAGTAAGCTTTTATATGCACTGAAAAGTGTGGAGACCATACAAAGGCGTTACTCTCCATGTGAGACCTCACCAAGGCAGTCTACAGAGTCTTCAGAGCCCATAGATTATTGTAATGTAGCTTGCAAAAAAAAACATTTTTAGCACTCTATTACATTTACACTTTTGAGTATTTAATGTCATTTTGTTTTGTCACACTACTCCTCAAAAGGTCATCTTGCTTCTCCCTGCTCGCTCCATTTCAATCAAGAGACATATATTTTGAGATCTGCATAAAGCAGAAATTTACAATGTTGAAAGCATTCATTAATATGATTAATGAACAGATTGAACAAGAGAGGTGCAAGAGGGCCCCCCTCCCTGAGGAAACTCCGAGGCAACAGCAATTACATCAGAGCGGTATGACTTGACCTCAACAGTCTGTTTGCGGCCTACAAGAGTACCGCCAAACAATCAGCGAGCCACCCACACCATACTCTGACAGTTTATCAACCAGCAGACCAGGGTCCTTTTTGCACTAAATCAACCATGCACTAACCTGATTTTGAATTTGTAGATATCTCAGAATTCCTTATAATTTCACCCCCATCCAACACAAGTAGACTTCCTGCATCTGTACAACAGTATTCCTTTGTACCGTCAGAGCTGGGACCTTCCACATCAAAACCTTTGTCATTAAGCAACCATGATGAAAGAAATCCGTGCTGGACAAAAGAACATTCACTAATTCTTATCGACTGCTACAAAATGTTTAGACATAAGGTAGGGTATGGAGATAAAAAAATTGGAAAAAATGTGGGAGGTCATAGCATCATACATCTTTGAAAAATATAACCTTACATACGGCAATAAACTGTGAGAATAGGTGACGTGTTTTGAAGAGGAATTACAAAAAATACATTGAGAACAATTCACAAACTGGGAGAGGGAGGAAATATTTTGAATTTGCCAAAGAAATGGATGCCATCTTTAGAAAAAAATAAGTATAAATCCAGAAATTTTATTAACTTCATCTAGTATTATAACACCCAAATTAAATAATGAGGGAAGTTTAGGAGTTGGAAATATTGAACCAGACTTGGAAGACGAAGATACATATATCTCTATGGAAAAACAACTGCACAAACACCAAGGAAAATGAGAATACGGACTACAATGTATAGAAAAGAGTCAATTGTTGAACAAATGCGGTTAGATAGGAAACATTGTTGCAGATTAAGAGAGAGAAATTAGAAATTACAAGAAAAAGAAACGAATTGTTAGAAACAAGAAATGAGATACTAAAAGAAATTAGTACAAATACAAATCTTTCAATTCTGTAAATTTCATTTCTGTATTTATCTCCTCGTCGGTAGTAATTAATAATAATAATTATAATTAAAACATACAAAAGGTACATTTAAAATGAAATGACGTCATTAAAAGCAGATTACCACCGCTTATTAAAAAAGTCTTGCAGT
>MU183825.1:44073-68873 GCA_016904865.1 Pissodes strobi
TGCTTCTTTCGGGCCCTCTTTTTGCGCCTGTTTTTGTGCAACTTCTTTTTCCCCAAGTTTTTGTTTTTTGGTGTTTTGATTTTCCGGCGAACTATTGCTTTCTTTGCTATCATTTATGGGATCTTTCTTCCTTCTGCCTGTGTCTATCTTGGCTTTTGCCGGTCTTTTGTTGCTTAATTGTGCATGCCTTTCGCTGAAATGAACTCTTGCTCTCATTACAGCGGTTTTAACTTCTCTGTGCTCTATTGTAGCTCCTAGGATTTGCAACAGATGTGCACATTCTTTACAGACGCTAGCGTTAATCTCTAGCTTAGAGATTGTCCTGTGGGCTATCTCCTTATTCAGTGGCCTGTCGGCATCTGAGTCGACGGACATCTGGGATAAGGTATCTTCATCCCCGTCCATTTGAGAGTAAATCGGGGCAATGCCCCCGCAACAAAGAAAATATCCACTAAGGGTGCTTTCTAGTCTATAACTACGTTACGACTAGAAAGATAGATCCGTCCTATTACTAGAAATCCGCGTTTATTCGATTTATTAAATCTCGCAGTGCTCTTTCACCCGGAACACCAACAGGTCCTATTCGAACAGCGATTCGCATAGGAGTCCTATTTGCGAATATTCCACTTAGAAAGTGTATCAACCTTCTAAGCACATAAAATAAACCACTAATTGTTATGTCAAACCGATCTCCAACATCTCTAAATGAAGATGTGGCATGACCGGCGAACCACAAAAAAATAAGAGTTTGATCTTAGGCAGATAATTTGCCATTTCCACCACTTTGATACATGAAAAGTCCACTTTCTTCAAACTTATTAGCAATGTCTTGCGCAACTTGTCTGCTAACTCGAAAGCGCTCAACAAATTCCTCACCATTGTACAGAAGTACAGTAACCTCAAGGTAGCCTTAATTTTTTGCCCTCTGGTGGTTGTGAAACAGCACGTCTAAAAGTTCATCATCACTGGAATCTGAAGCAGATCCCCAATGCCAATTTGAACTTGAGCTTGAAGATTCTGATGACATTTTGGCTCTTATTACCTGTAACAACAACAATACTCCTTAGATTTTTTTTGTAGAAACAGCAAAAAAGATATACAATACCTACCTGTATTTCAAATTCAAACACTTAAATAGTCCGAAAATTTTCCGTTTGCCGACGTAATGTCAAAAAGCAATAGAAAACACTTTAACAAAGTTTCTACATAACCAAACAAAACATTTAATAGTCTGAAAATTTGCCGTTTGCCGACGTAATGTTAAAAAGCAATACAAAACACTTTAACAAAGTTTCTACATAACAAAACAAAACATTTAATAGTCTGAAAATTTGCCGTTAACCGACGTAATGTTAAAAAGCAATACAGAATTTAACACAAAATATTAACTAATTAGGTTCTATATAGTCTTTAATGCATATAAAAATTACCAAACGCCAAACATAAACTTTGAAATCAAAATCAAACAAATAAACCGGCTGGATGGATTAGATTCGGGTGGTGACATGGAAACAAAACTGCTGCGCATGTCACAGACTGTTTTGACGATTTTCAACTAGTTTGCAAACTGGCTTTTGTTGTTGCTAGAACATCTGACTGGTAGTCGGAAGTCTGGTTTTGTTTTGCTAGAACGCGTATATTACTATGCGCAAACTCCGGATGGTTTTGTACCGTTTGAAATCGCTGCTAGAACAAACCTATTATAAACTCAGATGAAGTAAGTTTAAAATCTCTATCCATTAAATATTTTCAGTCTGGACATATTTTTGTCTAGCGATGTATTTCACCACCGAGTTGAGTTAAGTCTTTCGATTTGTCAGATTTCGTGGCTTGCGTTAAAAAAGCCAAATTAAAAACCGTAAATAATGTGAAGGAGATGAATATCGCTGATTTCTATAGCTTTAAAGAATTTACATTTCAGTATAAATTAAATAAATCTACATCAAGACTGTATTTGCAAGACATAGTGTTTGCTGAATTTCAGCGAGGGCAAAGGTATTTAAGATACAAAACGTCCTTTTCATCAAGTTGCCTAGATCTAAAGTTTGTGTTAAGTAAATATGAGACTAGCAAACTACCAAAGCCAACGAGGAAAGTAAATGAGAGAGGTATTTCAAAGGAACGACAACAAAATATTCAGTCAAAAATTCGCGGAATTGCGCCTGAAAATGGATTGTTTTTTTTTTGGGAAAATCTCACAATAAATGACAATTCATATGATTTAGAATGATTATGTTACAGTTTTTAAACTATTTTATTATTGTTCAGTGTACCTTTTAAGCTATGTTGTGTTATTTAGGGTGTTACAAATAATTTTTTTTCAGTTAAGCATTTTTTTCTTGGGAATATCCTGCAGAATCTTAATAACCAAAGTCATATCTGCAATATATAGGACTGTATAATCTATTAGATCATGTATTATTTGCAAGAATTTTTTTTTTGTGTGTGATAGATATTTCCAGAAATAAAGATCATCGTTATAAGTTTTTTGAGAAAACACGTGCAAAACGTAAAATATCGATTTTCTCAGAACTATATCAAAAGCAGTTACGACCATTTTGATTAAGAGGGCAGAAATCATAATATAAAAGATATTATCATTATTTTACCTTTTTAAAGGCTCACAAGTGACATCCTGAGCATTAAACATAGTGCAGTAGGGCTGTTATTGTCAGCTTTTTTAAAGTGTAGGCTTATTTTGTGAATGTTTATATAGGAATGATGCTTATTGTATCTAAACACATATTATACTTTTTTGTACAGTGCTGGTATTATCTGTTATTTTATAATTATTCTGACAAATTCCTGCTGCGGAAGTTGATTTTTTAAACATATAGTTTTTAAGACATATTATGCATTTTTAATCATAATATTTTCTTACAGCGACACTAGAGACTGCTAGAAAAAAAGGCTGAAGAACCTGATTATGTTACTGGCAAAGAAGAATCATTAGTACTAGTGTCAAGACAAAGAAAGCCAAGACATTTTGAGAGCAGTTCCTCCTCCTAAAATCACGTATTTCGTTAAAAATTGCGCTGATGATTCTCTAAATCAAGGCACACAAGACGCCCTAATGGAACAAACAGAACTAACAGCCGTTACAGTTTTAATGTCTAACTCTCCTAGCGAGCTTCGAACAATTTTAATGTTAAACAATCCAAAAAATATAGACGACGCAGGTTCACTTGTCCTAAACTATTCCCTTATCGAACAACAAATAAATGCTCGTACCTATTTCCCACGACAAGAGCCCTATATTCCACAAAATAGAACACCACCCCAAATAAATAACCGCCAAAACTTCAGCTATATGCCTCCACCAATTCAACAACCTTTTGCTAACCACTTCCCAGTGCCAAATAATAACGATAACATTCAACTCCAGTTTTCAAGTAACGTAGGTACAAATACCTAAACAACCATTTCCAAGGCAACCTATAAATATTCAACCCCACCCAGTCCGTCAACATTTCCCCACTAACGAGCAAGTTTTTGGCAAGCCAAAAAATGTATTTTCTAAAGAAAATTCAAAAAAGTGACAAGTCCCCCAACCCCAATGTCTACAACCAGTAGAATGTCGTCGGCAATCTAGAAACACAGACGTTCACATGGGCTCAATTCAAAGCCGCAATATACAAAGGCAATTGCCGCGACATCAAAACTCATATTTCCAAAACCGTCACCCATTTACTGACTTGGCCTATCTAGCAGATAGCCCAACCCAATCACAACAAGAATGTCAAAACTGTTTCGAACTCCCGAATATTATGAAGAAACAGAATATGTTCATAATTATGGGAATCCGCTAGATTCACAAGAAGAAAAATTTTCCAACGACCTTCCAAACGAAAATCCGTCCTAAATCTAAATGGCATTCAAGTCAACTCTCTTCCCTACATTCAGCTTCAGAATCCCCCAGCCAAATTTCTTATCGATACGGGTAGCCACACATCTTTAATCAGACCATCTATAGCGGAAGAATATTTTCCACAATTAATTTTTCCTTGTAAACACACCCTAGTAACTTGTGCCGGTCACACCAACACACAAAGTAAGGCAAAAATCCCTCTATTAAAAGAATTCAATATAAACAATGAACTCGAATTAATTTTATATAGTTTTCATGACTATTTCGATGGAATAATAGGTATGAGATTTACGCAAATTAGGTCTTAATATCGATATAACAAATAGACTTCTAAAAAACGATACGATTGAAATACCTATTTATTACAGAGACAACACAAATATTACAAATATTACAAAAAATAGAAATACCACCCCTATCTATAATAATAAAAAACATATATACTGATATTCCTGATGAAACCGAATTGTATATTCATCATCTACGCACCGCCCAACATATTGAAATCCCAGGTTCGCTTTTAAACGTTCGAAATGGCACTATCCCTTTGAAACTTCGAAATCAAAGAAACGAAAACATTGTTTTAGAATTCTATCCAGATTCAATTAGGGAAGTAGCTCAAGTTTTTAATTCTCAAAATTTCGAGATATTTAATACCGAACAAATAACGTCCAATATTCACACATATGACAATTCCGATCATAACCAAGACTTTTCACTTATCTGTACAGATCATTTAAAATAGCGAAGAAAAAGCCTCCCTTAAAAAAGTCATCCTTCAATTTCCAGAAGTTTTAAAACACAGGCCAAGCGAAAAACTGTCTTGTACAAATACAGTTAAACATGAAATTAAGACCACAGACAATATTCCAGTTTATGCTAAATCGTACCGGTACCCTTTTGTACATAAAAAGAAGTACAAATACAAATTTCTGAAATGTTGGAAAATGGTATTATTCGTTCGTCTTCAAACCCTTGTTCCAGTCCTGTCCGGGTCGTTCCCAAAAAGGCTGACGCTTCTATGAAATAAAAATGGAGAATAGTTATAAACTATCGTAAAACTAACGAGAAAACTATTTCAGATCGTTACGTCATCCCCAACATTTCCGATATTCTCGATAAACTTGGCAGCAGCCAATATTTTACCACATTGGATTTAGCCTCTGGCTTTCATCAAATAGCCATGCACCAAAACTCCATTGAGAAAACTGCAATCAGTGTCGAAAATGGACACTACGAGTTCCTCCAAATGCCCTTTGGCCTCAAAAACGCCCCTGCAACCTTCCAAAGACTCATGGACAACGTCCTTAAAGATCTGCAGGGTAAAATCTGTTTAGTATATATGGACGACATAATTGTCTTTTCTACCTCCTTGCAAGAACATATTTCAAATTTAAAAGCCGCCTTTCAAAAACTCAAGGAAAGCCACCTTAAAATCCAGCTTGATAAATGTGAGTTTCTTTTTGGGTCATGTCATTACACCTGAAGGCGTAAAACCAAATCCAAAAAAAATAGCAGCTATGCAAAAATTTCCATTGCCAAAAACAACTCGTGACATTAAGTAATTTTTAGGTTTAACTGGCTACTATCGGAAATTTATAAAACAATTTGCACACCTAACGAAACCATTAACAAATTACCTTAAGAAGAATAAAAAAGTGGAACACACCCCTCAATTTGTCCAAAGTTTCGAAATCTGCAAGACTATACTAATGAACGACCCTGTACTTCAACATCCAGATTTCACAAAACCCTTCGTTCTTACCACGGACGCTTCAAACGTCGCTATCAGTGGAATTTTGTCTCAAGGCCCTATTGGCAATGATTTGCCAATCACATATCGTCGGCCCCATGCCAAAACCATGAATGTGCAAAATTGACCGTTTTGCCCTAAGTGCACCGTAAGTCTTAAAATGACCCATATTAGCCATGCCAAACTGACGAATGTGTTTACGCGCCATAAATGGCCAGACCGTCAAGTCGCTTATTCACGAAAATCAGTTCTCTGTCGGCTGTCACCACGGACTGTCCTCGAATGTGACAATTTCGCGTTTTTGGCGTTGCTAAAAATTATTCAAAATATCTGAATGTGCCACTTTCGTGTGTTTGGCGTTGTAAACAATTATTTAGTTTATCTGAGTGTACCAGTTTCGCGTGTTTGGCGTTGCGAACAATTATTTAGATAATTGTGAATTTGTCAGTTTCGTGATTATCTATTTCGAGGAACTGTACAAATAATCGTGAATGTAACACATTCGTGCTTTAGAATTGCAAACTACTTCATAAATGCCCAAGAATGTTGCACTTTCGTGTTTTCCACGTTGCAAAAACTAGGGAAATACAAATGAATGTGTTGTGAAAACTCAAGTAGGACTTTTGCATTAAATTTTACACAACTTTGCTTTTAAAAACATGAGTGCCAGAACAAAAAGGATTTTGCAAATGACCAACGAATCAAGGATTATTTTAGAGGACAATAATTTAGATGAAAATAATCAGGTAAAAACCCGCAACTCTTATACCAGTTAATTTAATTACATTATGTAATAATACTATTGCTTTTATTTCTGATACCTAGGTTGAAACAGAACAAAGTACTATGGCCGAAGGTGACATTCATGAATATGTCCAAAATATACTAGGTAAACTATTTTTTTAATTACTTAAAAAGAATTATTCTAATTGTTTTTTTTTAAGATAAAATCGACTGTACCAGTACCAATAAACAATATAATGAAAAAACAATATCCGTATATCATGAATTAGAATGCGTCTATGATAAAACCGCAGTACCAGAAAACAATGTTTCTCAGTTATCTTCGAAAATTGGATTATCATCAGGTATACTACATAGCTAAATTACTGTTGAAAGAAAACCTTCTATTTTATTTAAATTTTTGTAGGTATGCACAATAACACTGCCATTGAACAATCTGACGAAAATATTTCATGTAGCCTTGGAATAGAGCAACGTACTTCCGATACGAATCATAATGAAGTCCCTCATCAGGTTTTAGCAAAATTAAGTTCGGGTAACTACTAGTTAAATAACTTAAACCCAATTTTAACTGTGTTTTCTTGTCTAGATAAAATCAACATTCAAAGTATCAATGAAAGTATGCCCTCAACTATTGGGATGAAACGAAATATTTCTAATACCTATATGACTGAATCCGAAATCGAATCTTCATCGGATAACTATGATCCAGAAAATGATTCTGATACCTCTAGCAGTTCATCAACCTGTTCATGTTCAACCAGTTCGAGTTCCAGCACTGAATCGAATAAATCTAAATCTAAAAACGAAATCATTCAAGGTGAACCAAGTAAGTTGACTACAATCAATATAAAATTTTGGACCAAAAGAGTTTTATCCACAATACCGAAACATAATTTTTGCACTCGACGCGCGTTTCGCTTACCATGTTAGATGATGCTAACATGGTTAGTGAAACGCGCGTCGAGTGCAAAAATTATGTTTCGGTATTGTGGATAAAACTCTGTTTTAGTGCATTTTGCCGAAGGTTCCAAACCCCAACATCGATAAAACTTTGAAATATAAATATAATTATTTTAGGACACCCCATCAAGAGGAAGAGAAATATTGCTTCATGGAAGAAAACTGTTAGGAAACAAAGGAGACTTAAGGGCGAGTCATACGTTGGCGCGCAAAATATAGAAAAACCTGCACGCCCCCTGCTACCATCCCCCTGTATTGGAAAAGCAAAACATAATTGCAATACATTTGTTATGGAAGCAAACCGACTTGAAATTTATAATGCTTTTCGTGAATTGTCGACAATAGATGACCAAAGATTTTTCGTTATTAACCATATTGAACAAAAACTGAAGAATAGAGTAACAACAAGCATAGAAAATTCTAGAAGAACCTATACTTATAATTACAGCTTGACGGTTGATGGACAAAAGGGAAAAGTATGTCGGGAGTTTTTTCTGACTACCCTCAATATAACTGATTCGTTTATTCGCACATCATTGCAGAAACGCTCTTCCAATGGGGTGGTTGAGAAAGACATGCGTGGAAAACACAGACCTTTTAACAAGCTTAGCAATAATGATGAGCAGTTGATTAGGGAGCATATCCTCTCATTTCCCGCCGTTCAGTCACATTACTGCAGAAGCTCCTCACAAAAAAAGTACCTTGATCCCTCTTTAAATATTTCCACTATGTATGCAATGTACAAAGAAATGTGCCAGGAGAGAAAAAATATAAACTCAGTTTCTTTAGAAAAATATCGACAGATTTTCAGTGAATACAATTTGGGGTTCTTCCGGCCAAAACAGGACCAGTGTAAAAAGTGCTTAGCGCAAAAGGAAATGACAGACACTGAAAGAATAAAAGGAGAAGAAAAATTTCAAGAACATCTAGAAAGAAAAGAATTAGCTCGCAAGTCCAGGGATGACGACAAAGAAATTGCAAAGGAAAATGCGGAAGTTTTATCTTTTATTTTCGATCTACAAGCAGTTCTTACAACACCGAAAGGCCCAGCAGGACAAATCTTTTACTTGAGAAAGTTAGCCATCTACAATTGGACAGTTTACAACTTAGGCAACCAAGATGTTCTTTGTTATGTTTGGGAGGAAACTCAAGGAAAAAGAGGATCAGTTGAAATATCTTCCTGCATTCACGATTACATTCTAGCACATAAAAATATTAAAGAAGTTCGAATGATGTCCGATGGGTGTGGTGGCCAACAAAAAAACTCCATTTTCGCTGCCATGTGCCTTCAAATTCTCTCAAGTCATCCTACTCTAAATCAAACAGATCATAAATTTTTTGAAACTGGTCACACGGAAATGGAGTGCGACTCCATACATTCTAAAATAGAAGGAAAAGTGAAATACGTTCCAGTGTATTCTGCAGAAGGTTGGACACAAATTATTCGCAGTGCAAGAACAAGGCCACGACCTTTTGTAGTCAAAAACCTAACATACGAAGACTTTTTCGATTTTAAGGCATTCGGAACACAGTCTTTCAACATGAATCAAATTCCATGGCGCAAAGTTTGCTGGCTTCGCTATGTAAAGGATGAGCCAACAAAATTTTTCTTTAAAACAAGTTATACAGATGAAGGTTTTAAAGAGGTAAATTGTTCCAAAAAAGGATGGCCAAGGAAAGTTACATTAAATAAGCCCTACAACGATGAGTTGCCCATTTCGAGTGCAAAGTTTCAAGACTTGCAGAAAATGTGTAATGACTTTACAATACCTAAGATTTACCATAACTACTACAGATCTTTAAAATGTAATGAAAAAATCCGGGACTGTTTACCTGAGCCGAATGCATCGGAAAATGACTCAGAAGAAAGTGATTAGTTTTTTTTTCAAGTAACAACTGGATGTATTTTTTTACTTTTAATTAGCTGAGTACTATGTTTAATTTCCGTGTTTTTTTTATTAAACGAGTTTGCAATGGCAACTTAATGGCTTTCATTTGTCTGTTCAGCGAAACTAAATTTGTTTAAACTCTTACAACGGCAAAAACACGAATGTTTTTTTCCAAAAAAAAAACTGAATATATCCAAAATTTTGTTAGACAACTTAAATTTGTCAACACGACTTTTACTTATTGCAGAAAATATTTAAAATCGCACAAAAACCTTATTTTTTCCAATCATTACAAACATTAAATGCAATTATCTCAAAACTATAGTTTTGCACATTCATGGTTTTGGCATGGGACCGACGATATGCTTCACGAACCCTAAATCCCGCAGAAATAAACTATAGCACCATCGAACGCGAACTTTTAGCTATAGTTTGGGCGACCAAATATTTCCGCCCCTATCTTTATGGGAGCCAATTCAAAATTGTCACAGATCACAAAACGTTAGAATGGCTATTTTCTGTTAAAGAGCCTAATTCTAAACTCACTCGTTGGAGACTGAAACTTCACGAATATGACTACGAAATCGTGTACAAAAAGGGGAAACAAAATTCTAATGCCGACTGTCTATCCCGCATACAAATTAATCCAATCGAAACCGATCAAATGTCAATCATCCCTAATTTTGATCCCGAGGAAATTCCCGAACTACCGCCTGAAGAACTTGACGAAATTCTTAACACACTTTCCGAAAAACCAAAGAACGAGAAAATCAATATAATTTCGGATATAATACTACGACCAGCAGAACCCTCTACCGACCTAAAAACTAAACACTCAAGCTCAGAAAACCCTGTTATTGGCGCCCCATACGTTCAAAAAGCGTTAAATATTTATAAAAATCAAATTATATTTAGATATTCCAATAATAATAAAATCAAGGTCCAAAAATAATTTATTTTTGATAAACAAAGAATTATTATATTTTTGAAAAATGATCCGTTTGAAGAAGATCTCTGTGCAATTATTAAAGAATATTTTATACCCAAAACTACATATTGCTTGCACTTCATAAATAAATCTCTCGAACCACTTATAATCAAAATTTTTCAGGAATATTTCAAAAAAAATTCATTTGACCTTTACATATCCAATACCATTCTAGAAGACATAACAGACGTAGAAGAACAACAATTAAATATTAAGTCACGAGACCAAAACGTCCCACCCAATCTTGGCCAAATCTAGAAAATGACGTCAAAACATATGTAATTCTTTGCGAAATTTGCCAAAAAACCAAGTACGAAAGGCACACCAATAAAATAATTTTTAAACCCACCCCTACGAACCTTTTGACCACATCTATATAGATATCTATAAAACACGTTGTACTTCCTTTCTAACTGTGATTGACAGCTTTTCTAAACTAGGACAAGCATACCCTCTTTTAACACCCACAGGAATCGAAGTAGAAAACAAACTTATTACTTATTTTAACCATTACGGACTCCCCCGAAAAATCACTACAGATAATGGCACATCCTTTAAAAACGAAATTATTCAAAACCTATGTTCCTTGCACAAAATTGAAATCCATTATTGCACCCCCACAACCCCAACTCAAATAGTCCAATAGAACGTCTTCATTCCACTTTAAATGAAATTATTCTCACCCTTAAGAGCACCAAAAGCCAAAAGAAAATATAACAATTTTAATGAATTATGCAATTCTTTCCTATAACAACTCTACGCATAGTGCATTCAAATATACCCCATTTCAAATTGTCAGAGGAAAATTAGATTATAAAAGACCTTTAGAGCTTTCAAACGATCAAACTCTTTCTCAATACATGCAAGAACATGCAGAAAATATTAAAATAATTAGCCAAGAACTTCACGAAAAATTAACCTCACAACGACCATCTTCCTTAGATAAAATAAATGAAAACCGAAATCCAGTAAATATCGATCCTAACAAGCCACTCTTTACGAAAACCTTCCCAGAGAAATCAAAAGTTAAAGAGTCAGACAAATATAAAAAAGTAAACAAACCTATTGTAGAGAAAAGTAATGTTGTAGCTATCCAGAATAGACAAATCCGCAAAAACTTATTAAAACCACAACGTATAATTGTTTCAGATGTACATATCATCCCATTCCGGCTCCTTCTACCTATCGCTACGAACTTAGAAGTTAAATGCATTAGAAACCCCATACTACCAACGGCCATAGGAAAAACCTATATATCTGCTACTCAGCACACATCCACTTTTCATATAAATCTTACAGAAATCGAAACTCCTTTATTTAATATAAAAAATATTTTGATCCAAGCAAACAAAACTATTTTCAATACAAAGCAAAATGAAAGCTTTTCAATTCTTACTTCTTACAAAATTTAATCAAACTTATGAATATCTACAAACAATTTTAAGAAATACCAAAATTTTTCACAAACCCAATCGACCAAAAAGATGCCTCCTTAATGTAATTGGCCAAGTCGACAAGTGGCTCTCTAGACTCAGACGATGAAACTCGTTATAATAATTACTTCGAGATGCTAACAGAAAATCAAGAAAACTTATGTTATCAATTCTTTTTGCTTAGCTTGACAAAAAGAACACCTGTAAGAAATATCACCGAATGCGAAGAGACGTAATACTTCGAAGAAGACAGAATAAGCAAATCGAGCGATAAGTTCGGAGGTCGTCTGGCGTGAAAAATGTAATTGTATTTTTCTATTATCATTTAATTTTGTTATTAATAAATAAGTTTGATATTATCGGTGCCTAAGTTTTTAAATCTAAAGTGTTAATATTGCAGCGGCGGGATCTGAATCACGTTATCGAATTACCCACCTTACTTTTTTTTTGATAATTCATATTTTTTTTGGGACAGTTAATGATTAATACGTGCAACAGTGTTTGTGTCACTATGGATTATATGTACAACGCTAATTGAATTGTATGTATCGTTTAAATTTTTCTACAAGAAAAAAGTTTAGATATTAGGTATTGATTAACGTATAATATCAATACAAAGAGACTCATAATCTGAATCCAGTATTTTTTGATGTACTTACTTACGTGTGGCTAAAGTGAATTGCCGTACTCCATACATTCTTATGTTTATTAATTTTCTGGTTAACGTATAATACCAGCTCCCTGTTTTTTTGCATTATGTCTAGAATTAGATTTTCTATTGTGTTTATGTTTATGGATTTTCTGGTTAACGTATAATACCAGCTCCCTTTCTTTTTTGCATTACGTCTAGAATTAGATTTTCTTTTGTGTTTATGTTTATGCTTTTTCTGGTTAACGTATAATACCAGCTCCCAGTTTTTTGTGGGCATTACGTCTAGCATTAGATTTTCTTTTGCGTTTATGTTTATGGATCTGGTTAACGATAATACTAGTTCAATATATTGTTATTTATTGTCTTTTACGGCTTAATGTATAATAGCCGACCTATTTTTTTTTGTGTTGGATATTTTAAAGACGATTTTTGTTTAAAACTTAGCGTTGTGGTGATTTTATTTAAGACTAGTTGATTGTATTATTTAAAAACATGGATTCAGATTCCAGTGTGTCAGATAGCTATGATTACAAGCGTAGTAAAAAGAATTAAAAAAAGAAAACTAAAAATTCAAAAAGAACTGATAAACCTGCTAAAGATAAAGCGGAAAAGGAAACGCCAAATATTACTGTACGTTCACAAGTGCATGTACCAGTTCAGAGTGGTGATGATAGGGCAACTACATCAATGCGATCAGCTACTCCTCCTACTGCTTTAGTCGATATGACAGTGCTTAATGTACCTGAAGAACGAACTGATACTGTGACCCGATTAGAAAAATTGGTCGAAAGGCTTATAGATAACCAAATATCACAACCTCGAGTACAACCAGCAAAATTACTTTTCAATCCCAAAAGTATCTCTGAATTCGAGCATGGAAATCCAAACCTTAGGTATATTAGATCCTTCGATTCAAGCAGGTGCCAGAGCTGGAAGGTACAAGGCCCCGAACGAGCTCGATGGCGAATATCCATCTGCCCTGAGGTCGGAGAGAACTAAGACATATTCATCCGATTTGCGTACTAGGATTTATTCGTCCCATGGAACGCAGCACTCACGGCCTATGACGTTGCCGCTGATTTCTCCTTCTTCTGGTTCATCTCGACCTTATTATGGAAAAAGGGCATTTAAACCAGATTTCAATAAAAAAGGATCGGACGAACCAGCACAAAAGCGGAATAGATTTGGCGAAAAACAAACAGTGAAATGCTACAATTGCCGGGAAGAAGGACACATTTCGCCAGACTGTCCGAAATCAAAGATGCATTGCACCAACTTCAAACGTTTAGGACATCGTGCGAATGACTGCAAACGTAAAAGCAGAGACGTAAGAAACAATATTATGTCTAGCCTTTCCTCATCAAGCCGTCAATACTTTTTCGATTGTATTTTGAACGACATATCGACGCGAGCATATTTAGACACCGGATGTGAAGCTGTATTGATAAAAGAAAGCTAAGCTTAATGTCACTCCGAGTAAGTTGGTAAGGTTATGGTGGTAGTATAATTCCCGTTGTTTGAGAAGGACAAACGTCAATCCATATCGACAAAGTAGAGACCGATGTGGATTACATAGTGGTACCTGATCACGTGCAATCCATACCAGTTATAGTAGGACAAACCTTGTTGAATAAACCTCAAATTATGGTATTAGTCTCTGGAAAAAATGTACGGGTTATTCCCACGAAAAGTGATTGTTTTGACTCTCCGGAACTTCCGTTTAGAAAAATTCCATTATGGGCAGAAGAAGATGTAGTCATTCCATCAAGACATATAGCACTTATTCAGGTGACGTCACAGGGTAAGACCAGTGAGGATGTCTACGTTCCTGGTGGGCTACGAAGCAAACCCGGAAGAGAATTTTACATTGATGGGTGTGTCACAAAGGGTGAGCAAGGCCTCATAACTGTAACCAATTTGTCCAAGCAAGAACTAAAGTTTGGATTTAGCTAGCGGTTACCATCAGATTGAAATGGATCCGGAATCAATACCAAAAACTGCATTCGTGACGCCGGATGGACATAACGAATATGTCCGAATGCTTTTCGGTGTAACTAATGGTCCAGCGGTATTCCAAAGGACAATAAATGTAGTTTTGGGTAACATGAGATACTGTAAGGCATTGGCCTATATGGACGATGTTTTGTTACCAGCTCAAAGTTTCTAACAGGGTCTCGATAATCTCAGAAAAGTACTAGGCGCATTAACACAGATTAACCTTAATCTGTGGCATTAACTAAAGCAGGTCTTACATTACGTTTATCTAATGCCATTTTTTATATCAAGAGTGGAATACCTTGACCACGAAAGAAGTAAAGATGGCATACAGCCCGGTAAAAGAAACACCGACGCAGTGTCCAAGTTTCCTGTGCCAACGGATGTGCACACAGTTAGGCAATTTCTAGGTTTATCTAGTTATGCCAGAAAGTATATAAAGGATTTTGCTTTGATTGCAAGACCCCTAACCACCTTAACGAAAAAAGGTGTTGCATTCGTCTGGTCAAGTGAACAACAAAGTGCTTTTAATAAGCTTAAAGAAAAGCTTGTATCAAGACCAGTCTTAGCAATTTATGATCCAGTTTTGCAAACCGAAGTTCACTGTGATGCTTCACAATGGGGTATAGGTGGTATCCAAACGACAAAAGAAGAGCAACGGTACCACTCTTACGAATTAGATACCCTAGCTGTGGTAAACTCCTTAAAACAATTTAGGATTTATTTGGTTGGAATAAAATTCAAAGTGGTTACCGATTGTAATGCCATCAGAACGACTCTAACGAAAAGAGATTTAATACCAAGAATTGGAAGATGGTGGCTCTCCATTCAAGAATTTTCATTTGGTGTTGAATATCGGCCTGGCCTTAAGATGTCACATGTGGACGCTCTTAGCAGAAGCTCTGTTTTTCCACCAGATTGCTTAGAAACATCAACCATTACAGTTAGCGTGGTGAACATCGAGCATGACGATTGGGTGCTTACTGCGCAGCTCACAGATAACAGATGTGCCTACAATTTAGATACCTTGCAGAAAACACCCGAAGACATTGAAGATAAAAAAATTCATGAGGAGTACTGTCAGGTCAATAATAGATTATATCGAAAAACGAAAACAGGAAATAAATGGGTTGTCCCAAAAGGAGCCAGAAGACAAATTTTAATGCATTTCCACGACGGTGGCGGACATTTAGCTTTCGATAAAACATTGTCAGCTATTTCCAAGTCCTACTGGTTTTCAGACATGTGAAGATATACAAAGAAGTATATATCTTGTTGTTTGGATTGCTTGTACAATAAAGAACCGGGTGGAAGGCAGCCAGGTTTCTTACATCCGACCAAAAAGGTCGCCGAGCCCTTTGACACGTTACATATTGACCATCTTGGTACATATTTGTTAAATCAAGAAGGAAAAACAGTTACCGAATTATGATTGTTGATGCATTCACCAAATTTGTTTTCATGAGGGCCGTCCAGTCAACGAAGACTAGACCGGTTATAAACTTTTTGCAAAATATGATTGAAATATTTGGTGTCCGCGACGAGTGATCTCCGATCAAAGAAGTTGTTTTACGAGCAAGCAATTTCAGGAGTACTGCGTGGAATTAAATATCAAACATGTCCTGAATCATCGACCAATGTGTAATTGGTCGATGCCTGAATGCTACCACTATGCCGCGAGCAAATGGACAAGAGGAGCGATTTAACCGCACGATTCTTGCATCCCTATCCGCTTTTACGGACGAAGAGGATTGATGGAATGAGGCGGTATCAAAGGTGCGATGGGGTTTGAATTCTACGACGAATTCAACTATGGAGAAGTCACCCTATGAGTTGTTTTGTTGGATATGATCCTAGGGGTGTTGCCAATTCTGTCCTAGCCAACGAGGTAGAGCTAGATTCTGGCAAAGAACGAAACTTGCTAGAAAGACGAAGGACTGCTAAAGAAAAGATTGACCAAAAACAAAGCGAACGTAAAACTAGGTTTGATAAGCAACGATGCTTAGATCGAAAATTTAAAGTAGGAAGCCATGTGCTAGTTCGAACTTTTCCTACAGATAATCAAGGACAAAGCAAAAAACTTCTGCCCAAATATAGTGGTCCATATGAAATAACCAAGGTCCTTGACAACGACCGATTTGTAATTGAAGACGTGAAGGGCACGATGCAATCTCATTTGCTCATGTAAATAAAATGCACAACTCCATACTCAATCCTAACCAACTTGTAACATTAATAGAAGATATAAAAACAATATACGGTCCAAACCGGATACCTGAATTTAAAGAACTAATAAACTTTTATAACTATTTATCTGTCCAAGTTATTATTAAAAATAACTTAATTTTATTTTCAATACACACACCAATTGTTTTGCCCAACAACTATATCTTTTACAAACTTTACCCAATACCTGTTGCAAACAAAACTATTCTTCTATCTAATCCTTCCGTCCTACGCACAAAACAAGATTACTGGACCACGGAAGAAGAATGTCCGCAACTAGAAGACCTTTTTATCTGCAAGCAAACCGCCCTATCGAAAGACGAACGTTGCCTCTTCGAGCTGCTAACAACGTCAAACAATATATGTGTCCATTAATCAATGTTAACTATCAAAAAAATACTATTCAACGCCTAAATAGTAACGAAATTTTGGTCATTCCTGTGAACGAGATAATGCACGAGACAAATGTCAGCGAGGACTCTACAAAATCTCTGAGCCGAGTATTGTTACTCTATCTATGTGCCCTGTTGAGATAGATAACAAAACATACGAAGGCGAAAGAAAAACACAACTTCAATATGTGTTAGAACTGTCAAAGTTTTCGAATGTCCAAAGTAGCAACAATATTTCCAAGTTAACTATCGAAGAAATAAACTCCCGAAAATTCGTCAAACCTTTGGATCGCTCCAATTTCATCCATTGGCGCCCTTGTATGCGGAACCCTGCTGTATATTGGATGGAAAAAGTGGATCAAGCCTGTTTCATCCCAAGGAAATCACCTCTGCAAGAACGCCCTCCACAGACGACCCTTCAGAAGAGAGTCGGAAAAACGATCAACCACTGCGGCCCTTATTTTCTGAACTTGAGGAGGGAGGAGTTATGTGATGCAACCAGGCCGAGAACCCGATGACCCAACTTTTCTGCCGATCAATTATTATTTTTATTAATTGTATACACAATATTTATAAGTTAGCAGAATCGGCATTTTATATCATTAGGTCACATAAAATTACATTTTACGGTTTTACTTATCATTTAATTCTCGAAAGATACAGATCGTAGTTATTTTGATAGTCAAAACTTTTTGTGTAGAATTATTATGAATAAAATTACTTTTTTTTAAAGTTAATCTTCAATGATAATATTCAAGTGACAGCTGACAGATAACCGCTGATGACTTGCGCAGTAGTAAAAATCACTCACGTGGGCTACGCCATACTTAAGGCGTGGCACACGATGACTGACAAGTGATATTTGAGGTTTGACAAGTGACAGCTGATAAATGACAGCGTGACGCACTAGTAAAAATCGCACTAGTGGGCTGCGCCATTTTTAAGCCGTGGAATACGATGAATGCCAAGTGACATTTGACAAGTGACAGCTAAACATGACAGTTGATGACTTGCGTACTAGTAAAAATCGCACACGTGGGCTGTGCCATATTTAAGGCGTGGCATACGATAAATGACAAGTGACAGCTGACAAACCCTCCGCGTTACAGAACCCTCTGCATGCACCCTCCATTCTATAGAACCCTCTGCATTACAAAACCTACCATGCTATGGAATCCTCTGCATTACAGACTCGGCCATCTTCAAAAGCTCCGATTCGAAAGCACGATCTAATAGCCGACTTGGGCTATTATATTTTTTAATAATATAAGGACTATATTTTTAATAAAATATACTCTGTATAAAATTTCTTATTTGCATACAAAGACAGCAGACCTTGCAACAAACAGTTTGAAAACCATTCATCTGAGCACGCTCAACAACGAAACAGCTTAAGCCCCGGCGCCGATTTAGACTTTGCGATATTTTGTGTGTTTTTGTGGTGTTTAATTTTCACAATCGGCAAGTCTCATAAATAAATTATATCAACTAGGATTCAATCATGTAAAATAATTTCAAAATATCCCAAATTATTCAAAAAATCGATTTAAATTTTTAGTCCGTTAAATACCGCTTTAGGGAGGAGAAGGTGACATATATGTCTTATGCCCTAGCTATATTAAATGCATACATATTTAACTGAAAATAATTTAGGATTATTTTTCATGGTTTTACACATACAAAGACTACATAGTTTTTAAACTAGGTACGCCTAGTTTAAAAACTATGTAGTCTTAGCATGTGTATAAATTGTTGATTAACTTTTTTAGTATAATCTAAAATAATTCCAAAATATCTCAAATTATTCAAAAAATCGATTTAATTTAGTCCGTTAAATACTGCCTAAAGCAGGGCGCACACTGAATCGGCAACCACCGCCCATTGATTCGGCATGCGTTGACATTAAAACGGCTGTGACCATCAACGTGAAAAGCGGTAGTGATTTGAATCAGATAAATAAATGAAATATCCGGAAAATGAATTGTTCGTCGGACTCTGCAGAAGAAATTTTTGTATTGGATGCAGCCTATGCTGATGTGGAAGGTGAAGACAAAGTCAGAAGGAGGTATTGGATCCATATTTATCGAAAGCGAGTTTCATCATTTATTTCTGGATTTGTTAGCTGACGATAATTTTTTTTAAGTACTTTAGAATGCCAAGTTTATTAACTTCTAGAAATCTTACCATTAGGGAAACAAAATACCAACTTTCGAAAAGCTATTTCACCCGAAGAACGCCTAGCAGCTAGATTAATGTAAGTCCTATAGGTTTATTTCATGGATGGTCATAAAAGAGGTTTACGGAAACACTGATCCGGTTCCAGATTATTACTTGTATGGGTCTGTCTCTTTTTGTTATCAACTGAAAGAAAAAGACAAAATTATCACCTGATGATCCGGTGGACCTGATCAGCTTTTTTGTAAACTCCTAAAGCAATAAAATTAAGTGAGTTTTAGGCAGTATTTTTTTCACAAACACTGCTCTCCCCGGCAAAAGTAAAATTTGTTTAGTACGTGAATATAAATTGCATAGCAGAACTAGGCGTGTGATTGAAAATGCCTTCGGAATAATGACTAAAAAGTTACGTAATTTAACATTGCACCACAGCATCTTGATATAATTATTCTAGCATGAACTGCTTTAAATAATTTCGTAAGAAACCATACCTGATTTTGGCAGCCTGGAGACCTTGATAAGGAGGAAACACCAGTAGACCGAATTGATTTATAAAATATTGGTAGTAATTTTCAAGGCGAATTAGAGAATAATTTAAGCAACATTTTGTTTCTAATCACGCAAGCGTGCCATGGCAAAATGAGAAAATTAATGTAGGAAGATTAAATTAAATACCTGTCGTGTAAAGTACGGCAACATTGCCGGACTTTATATATTATATCTTTTTAATATTCAATAAATAATTATTACCTATCGGCCGTTCCGTGTTTTATTTATATTTCTATCCAAGCATTTTCCACTCGAATGTTATCATGATAACATCATGATACGGATATCAGATGGAACTGGATAGTCTGCAAGACTGCAGACATGTGGCCGGGATATCCCTGTTTTACAGATATTTTCACAGCAGATTTTCCAAGGATGTATCCCGCACCATCCCACCCCATATACCATATTATCATTTCCACGCCAAAACGGCGACGATTCACCAAATAAATATGAATATTGATGTTATTTTTATTGATTTAAATTATGAATTATTAAAAAAATATTTCATTTTTGTATTAATTACTTTGAACTCCGATTAGTCACAACGAACAGTTTCGTCACCAAGGAGGGGCCTGGGTGGGCACGTGCGCCTCTAAAATGTAGAGTGCCTACCCAGAGATGCCAACCCAAATGGGAAAAGTGGTTAGATTAAATGTAAATAACATTCCCTGTCATAATGAATAGTTTATGCGGTAGGATCCTCGTGAAACATCGTTGAATAATAATATTAGGAATAATAAGTACACTGCTTTTAGATGTTTCAAAAATAATTTAATGAAATATGTTTCTCACATATGTTTCGGCTTGATGAGGTCTTTATCAAGAGTAGTTGTATACTAAAATCTAAATTGTTATACCCTACTAAACCGCCTGACGGTATTTTGTTTTTATTACACTGTCAATTATGCAGGTGTTTAAAAAGCAGGTCAGTTGGTCGTTCGTATTTAAAAGGTCTGTTTTTTGTGACTTTTGGATTTCTAGGTATTCCAAAAGGTTCAGCCTTTTGCTTTTTTGTTTCAGTGTGTAAAAGATTGACATTATTCCTATCTATAAAATGGTTATTTTCTATACAGTGTTTTGCTAAGCCAGAGTTTTTAATATTATGTAAAATCGATTTTTTGTGTTCTTTAATCCTAATATTTAAGTTTGGACCAGCTTATCCTACGTATGCAGCTTCACAGTTCACACAATTTATTTTGTAAACACCAGATTTAGATTGTTTGTCAATTTTATCTTTATTGTTTATTAGTCTTCCCCTAGATTATTCTTATTAACCTAAATTGTTTAATTTTTTTGAAACTTTATCCGTAAATTTCGGAATATAATTGATAAATTTAAACGGCACCTTTTCTAATTTTACATTAAAATTAGAAGAGGAACCGTTTAAATGTATCAATTATCTTCCGATATTTACGGATAGAGTTTCAAAAAAAATTAAATAAATTTGGCTGTAAAACAATTCAGGTTAATAAGAATAATCTAGGGAGAAGACTAATAAACAATAAAGATAAAATTGACAAACAATCTAAATCTGGTGGCTTAGCAAAACACTATATAGAAAATAAGAGTTTTACCCAAATAAGATTTTTGAAATTCGGTATACATTCTATACAGTTCTGCAAACTGTTTATTTCCAAAATTCAGATTGAGTGACTCATATGGATAAACCTCGGAATTTAAATATAAAATAACATCGGTAATATTTAAATTATCGAAATACGTAATATCGGATTTAGGGATTTTTCTGGAAAAACACAATAACATATCGAGCTCTCTCAGACATGGATTTAACAGTCCAAATATCTCTCTTTGTTCTTCTTAGCGCAGGTAGCTCATGGATTTCCCATCCTCTGAACCTCATAAATATTGGTTTATCTTTACCGATTTTCTCAAACAGTTTTAGCTTTAATAAATCGTTGGGGTATATGTGCTTAACTCTTAGTTCGATATTTGAAACTGATATGGTAGCTTTCTTATCTCCAGTAGCGTTGACATAACAGTTCTCATTTCTAGCTCGAACTAGTTTAATTTTCTGTTTACCCATAATAGCATTTGTATAATCAGAAAATATACCCAAGAAAAAGCTTAACGGCATGAGTAAGTTAAATTCTCCAGATGCTTGAACAACGGATTTTATCACTCCACCTGGCCAACACCATCCTAAGATATCCAACGCTTTACTCTCATGCTCGTTAAGACATAAAAGGCTTTTAACAGAACTGGTAATACCAGAATCACGTACTTTTTCAATTTCTTTACCATTTAATTTATAGGTTATGGATTCGAATAAGAAAGCGCCTGCATTATTTGTGAGAGGGCAGGTGCCCGTCTTCCCGTCTGTAGTTTATTCAGTAATCTTTGCTTCTATCTAAATCTCAGCTTGACTAATATCCATAAAAATATCTTGTTGGTTGATAACTATTTCTATCTCATCGCTGTTGTTAAATGATTTCGTGAATGGGTGATATGTATGCCATTCTTCTCGAGAGATTGACTCACCTACGCTGACCGGGTGAAATATTTGTAGTTTTTCTGATACGATATCCATAATTGTTTGCGATTGGATGTAGTTGCACTAAACTTTTCCAGGTGAGTGACTGCTCTGACGCTTGTCTACTGACTGATGTTATGGTAGAAGTGTTGGTATTTAAATAGTTTCCTCTTTGGTTAAAAAATAGACTCATATTTTTTTAAGCTCTAATCTAACAACGATTTCTTCGCCTCTGAAATTAACTGGTCTTGACTCTTGATCTAATATGTCTATAGTAATATTATCGATACTAGATCTGTTTACAGGTAGGTAAATTAGGTTACTAGGCTCAATAATTATACTGTAGCCAGAATCTACAGTCGGCGTAAACTCGTACAATGTATGCGAAGGATTGCTGGTATAATAAGAGCCAGATATAATATTACATTATATTCTTATGGTAACTACTTGTACTATCTCTACTGGGAGATCTGATTCGTGACGTATATTAGCATTCAACAGCTTCCTAGAAAATCCTAATAATCTCCCGATGCTATCTTCAGTCTGGAAATCCACGTCATAAACACACTTCAGCTCGCACTTTAATGTATTATTATTTGGTTTTAAAGAGATGAGAGTTTTCCCCTTTTGATCTTTAGCCAAAGCCGACAGTAACCAAGATTCAATATCTGAAACCTCGTAAGATCATGTTGGAATCTCCAATACTTTTTTCTTTCCGCTAATGGAATAGTAAAACTTGTTTCGTCCTGGCTCGATGTTTGGGATCGAGTTCCAAGTACTGAGTGATATCAGCGCCACAGAATATGTATACCTACTATCTAACTCGATTGGAGGATTAATATCAACACTCAAACAGCTAGTTCGACCTTTGAGCGTAAACGTCTGCGACATGACTAGATAGATAAATATCAAACAAATATGAGTTTTATACTGAATTATTAAAAAGGAATGATAATACAAGGTGGCCACAATTATATGTGTTATATGTTTGATACTGATCATGAATAAAGAATATTTTGCATTTTTTAAAATAAGTAACAACTTTTTTAGGAGGATTTAAATTTCCAAAACTATCAAAGTAAACTACTTTATTATTAATCTTCTTGTAAGCTACCCAGTGTGTTCCGGATCTTTTGTCTCAATCAAGATTAATTACACCACATTCGTTCTTTTTTGGAATTTTCGGTAAAGTGTCTTGCATAAATACTCCTCGGAAATTAGCCAAGTTCAATAATTTCGCATATCGCTCGATATCTATATTAGTCAATGGTCGCCTAGGTAGCTTTACTGGGAGTTTTTTGACATCTTGAGAAACAAGCCATAGCCTGTCTTGCGTTTTGCAAGATATAAACCATCCTACCTTTCTTGCCTAAAGCAATGGCTTCCATTATTTGGTTATGTCTTTGAGATTCCTTCAGTTTATCTGTAGCTGATCTGGCATCATTTACAGCTTTCGCAACGCCTGCATCACCACCGGTCAAGGCGCCCAAAGCACTCAATGCTGCGAAAATTGGTATGAGTGGGAGAGTTCCACCGATTTTAGGTACTCGAATAACTCTTGTAGTTTGACTTTACCTCGTCCTCCGGCTTGTTTAATAGACATTCGTGCAGCTTTAAGTGCTAATTTTATATTATCTTTAGGCGAGCCGTTTCCATAATGTTTTACATGTTTCTTCACTTTACTTAAAACACAGGATTTGAACGGTTTTTTACACCCTATACCCATCTTGCGTTTAGCTTTCATTGCAGAAGTAACAAACTATGCTGCGCTCTTCTCGCCGAAAGTTGAATCCTTGGCTTTAACTCGTTCCCAAGCTCTGTTCTCCAAGACATTATCTGCTTGAAACGTTGTTTAAACACCTGCATAATTGACAGGGTAATAAAAACAAAATACCGTCAGGCGGTATAGTAGGGTGTAACAATTTAGATTTTAGTATACAACTACTCTTGATAAAGGCCTCATCAAGCCGAAAATTATTTTGAAACATCTAAAAGCAGTGTACTAATTAATTATTCCTAGTATTATTCCCCATGATGTTTATGTTTTTATACGTTTTCAACCTCACGACCTTTTTGTTTTTTTTTTATCGACTTTTGAGCGAAAATTAGGCATGGCACCCCCAAAATTGTCATCCTATCGCCTACGACGAGCAATGCATCAAAAAGGTGCCCACCTGAAATAAGTGCGGGCCGTAGAGGGGCCACCCGGAAAAAAATGCTGGCGACGCCACTGGTTACAAAATTAGTCAGTGTTTTGAATATCACACATTTGTTAATGTAATGTTAACATTCACCACTATAATGTAGCGAGCGATTAAAGTGTCTAATCAGAGTTCAAAGCAGTGGTTCTAAATCTATTGAATTTGGTGTATAAATAATTATTATTTGCCAGTATATCTATTATGTAAAGTATTTAATAAGTTTCAAGGCATGATACTTCTTTATAATAATTGAAATTTGACTTTGACTTAATATTGCACAGTATTCCGCGACATGAATCTATCAAGATGCCAATAAATGAGTAATTTACATTAATTTAATACTAATAGGAGCTCGTATTACCAAAATGTGATAAAATGAGCTATAAGAGTCGTACGGACTCAGATGTTATGAATCTATATGAATATATTTGCCGCATTTATTCTACATTTTATTTACTTTTGTTTCAGAATTCATGGA
>MU183825.1:69273-127085 GCA_016904865.1 Pissodes strobi
TATACATATATATCTCCGGGCTCATAGCGTCCTGCGCCTTCCGGTCCTCAGCCTCCAGCCACTCCTATCTTCCCAGTCTCCCGGTTGACATAGCCTTTTTTATTCCACCGAGCCATGTTTTTTTGGGTCTTCCTCGTTTCCTTCTTTCTGGTGGTGTCCATTTCAATAGAATTTTTGGGAGGCGCCCGTCTTCCATTCGTTCCACATGGCCATACCATATTAGTTGCCTTCTCTGTATCTGGTCAATACATGTTTTCTCTACATGCATGATGTCTCTGATTCGGATGTTTTTTATTCTTTCCACCCTTGATCTTCCTGCAGATCTTCGCCAGAAGTCCATCTCGAGTGCTAGAAGTCGTTGCTCCATGTTTTTCGTTAATTGCCATGTTTCACAACCATACAATACCACACTCTTGAAAATGGAGTTATAGATAAGATGTTTCTTTTCATGTGATATATTTTTGGACCATAATATTGAGTTCAGGCATCCGATGACTTTCCTGCCTTTCAAAATCCTTTCCTCGATCTCACATTCTGATCTACCCGTATTGTCTATTTGAGTTCCTAGGTAGGTGTATTTGTTGCATGTTCCTATTTCTATGTCGTTTACGTGAATGTTTTCTGCTTCTCTGCCTATGCACAGATATTTGGTCGTCGATTTGTTAACCGACATTCCCCAGTTCTCATATTCAGCCAGAAGTCTTGTTGTCATAAACTCTAAATCTTCTTTGTCCTGGGCTATTACTACTTGATCATCCGCAAAGTGTAGGGTGTATAAAGTTTTCTCCTCATTTAGTTGTATACCCATTCCCCCGCATGATCTTCTCCATTTTCGGAGAGCTTCATTAAGGTAAATCTTGAACAGCGTGGGGGTTAGACAGCATCCTTGTCGTAGGCCTTTGGATACTCTAAAGCTTCCGGATA
The DNA here is from genome assembly GCA_016904865.1 of Pissodes strobi. Taxonomy (NCBI): domain Eukaryota; kingdom Metazoa; phylum Arthropoda; class Insecta; order Coleoptera; family Curculionidae; genus Pissodes; species Pissodes strobi. The sequence continues at coordinate 70,198 of MU183825.1, forward strand.
TAGTTGTACCCACTTTAATTCTTGATGTCGCTTGATCATAGAGTTGTTTTATTGCTTGTATGGCTGTATTGTTTATGGAAGATTTTTCTAGGACCTGCCAAAGTCTCTGAACCGGGACTGTGTCGTAGGCCTTTGTAAGGTCTACGAATAGTAGATGCACATCTCTATTTGTTGCAGCTTTTTTCTCATTTAATTGAACCAAAGTAAAGATGTATTCTTTCTCAATTATATTTCGGAGGATTCGTCTATACAATTTGCTCATTGTGCTGGTGACCGAAATGCATCTATAGTTAGAGCAGTCTTCTTTTTGTCCCTTTTTTGTGGATCGGTGTTATCCATGCTCCTTTCCAAGTATTTGGAATTGGTTCTCCATTTATGCATCTTGTCATCAGTTCCTTTAGGTATGTGGTTAGTTTCCGTGAGCCATTTTTAAGTAGTTCTGCTGGTAATCCTTCTGGCCCCGGTGCTTTTTTTGTTTTCATGGCTTTTATCGCTTTCTCTATCTCGTCATCGTCGATATCAATATATTCTCCCTGTACAGTACACGATGTAGGTGATCTTGTAAGGTACCGTTCTCTATCTTCTTTCAGTTCTTTGGCATAGTGTTTTTGCCACTTATGTATTGGTATCGGCTGTATATTTATTTTATTTGACGTTTCTTTTCTTAGTGACCTAATCAAGTTCCAGGCCTCTGATGATCTTGTGCCGCCGATGTGACAGTCCACATCTTTACACTTCCTTTCCCATGTTTCGTTTTTGTTATTGTTAATCATGTTTTTGTATTTGCATTGTTCTTGTTTATATGTTGCATAGTCATTGTTATCTTTTGTACTTAGCCATTTATTGTAGGTTTGCTGTTTATTTTGCTTCTGTTCTTCTAGCTCTGTATTCCACATCAGATTGTAGTTTTTGTTGTTGTTGTGGTTTTCTATTCCGAGAGACTCATATGCGGCCGAGTGTACAGAATCCATTATGTGTTTGTAGAGATCTGTGGTGTCCATTGTTAGATATTGTTCATTTAGTTTCTAGTCCAGCCGATTCTGATAGAGGGTTCTTATGCTCGATTCGTATAGGCTGTCAAGGTTATGTTTGACTTGTTCCAGTTTTGCATCCTGTATGGTGTCCTTTATATTATCTGTATCTTTGTTGAATTTTATCCACTGCTTTAGATGATTTCCTAAAAACCATACCTGTTTATGGCAACCTAGAGACATTGATAAGGTTGAAACACCAATAGGTCGAATTGATTTAGACAATAATTATCAGATCATCAAAAATACGATTGCGGTCACGTGTTAGCTAAAGTCTCGACAACAAAGTCAAAGAAAAATAAATATGGCAAAGATATTCCTTAAATTTACCGATTTTGAAAAGAAACTAAAGGTACCTTTTGTTGTTTACGCGGATTTCGAGACTATTTCTAAACCCCTCAATATAGAGGAAAATGAGCTGGAACTCTAAATTCCCTATACTGTGCGAACACACAAACATATCCCTTACTCTTTTGCCTACTATATTAAATGCGATTTCCATGATTCTCACTCTATATTCAAAACATTTAGGGGGGAGGATGCACATAAAGTTTTTGTAAAGTGGTTAGAGGCTGATTGCAAATCAATCTATAAACAGTTTATAAAAAATATTGTGCCAATGCTCCCTATTCGTAAAGCAGGAAGTTGCCATATTTGCGAGAAACCTCTTGGGCTAGAAGATGAAAGAGTAAGAGATCATTGTCATCTTAAGGGAGAATTTCGAGGTGTGTCTCACTCTACAGGGTGTCCGGAAATAACATCGCCAAATTACAGATGGTGATTCTACATAAGAAATCATGAACATTTTTTCCTATGAACATGGGTCCGAAAATGCATAGTTTCCAAGATACAGGGTGTCAAACTTTTTTAAAAAAATCAGTTTTTTGTTAATATCTTAAATATGATTTTACTGATTTTGTTAAAATTTAATAGGGTTATCTGTAGTAATAAGCGGCTCATTTAGCCTTTATTAGAAAAATAGAATGTCCAGTGGCGTCCCGGGGGTATCATACCGAATGTTATTGACAAAGAAATGTGCGTCACTGACTCTTTTAAACATTTTATATTTTTTTCGTATTAAGCAACTAAAAACTCAACTTTTTTGTTTCTTAATTTGTTTTCGTATCTTGCTTCGTTTTCGAGAAAAAAAATAAAACCAGTTTATTACAGCGTTTGATGCAGAATTTTGGGCCCTAAAGAAATGTAATAAACTGGTTTTTAATTTTTTTCTCGAAAACGAAGCAAGATTCGAAAACAAATTAAGAAACAAAAATGTTGTATTTTTAGCTGCTTAATACGAAAAAAATATAAAATGTTTAAAAGAGTCAGTGGCGCACATTTCTTTGTCAATAATATTCGGTATGATGCCCCCCGGGACGCCACTGGACATTTTACTTTTATTCTAATAAAGGCTAAATGAGCCGCCTATTACTACAGATAACCCTTTAAAATGTCAACAAAATCGGTAAAAGCATATTTAAGATATAAATAAAAATATCGATTTTATCAAAAAAGTTTGGAAATGTAATAAACCGGTTTTTATTTTTTTTATCGAAAACAACGCAAGATACGAAAACAACTCGAGAATCAAAAATATTGTATTTTTAGTTGCTTAATACGAAAAAAATATAAAATGTTTAAAAAAGTCAGCGGCGCACACTTTTTTTGTCAATAATATTCGGTATGATGCTCTCCGGGACGCCACTGGACTTTATATTTTTAATCTATTTAAGCCTAATTGGGCCCCTTATTACTACAAATAACCCTGCCAAATTTCAACAAAATCAGTAAAACCATATTTAAGATATTAACAAAAAACTGATTTTTTATAAAAAGTTTGACACCCTGTATCTTGGAAACTATGCATTTTCGGACCCAAGTTCATAAGAAAAAATGTTCATGATTTCTTATGTAGAATCACCAACTGTAATTTGGCGATGTTATTTCCGGACACCCTATATATGCAACCTAAATTTAATAAGAGTCCCACTTTTAATTCCTATCTTTTTCCACAATATGTGCAGCTTCGATTCTCACCTGTTAGTGAAATAATAAGCCCTCGAGAACGAGAAATTGGATGTTATCCCCCAAAATAAGGAAAAGTATATTTCATTTACCAAACATATTTTGGTGGATAATGTCGAATATGGAGCAATTTAATTGAATTTGCCGATACTTGGTGGAACTCCATATATATAAGATAAAAACAAGTAAAACACAATTTTACTTAACATTCCACTATAATTGACACTTGAATTAACTAATTGTCATTCGACATGTTTCAATACACAGTAGCTTTATCAAGAATGAATGGCAGTATTACAAAATGTAAAAATGCGACAACATTTTGGAATACTGCCATTCATTCTTGATAAAGCTACTGTGTAGTAAAACATGTCGAATGACAATTAGTTAATTCAAGTCTCAATTATGGAATGTTAAGTAAAATTGTGTTTTACTTGTTTATATCTTATGAATATGGAGCAGGTAAATAAAAACAGAAATTTTTTAAATTACGCTTCCTCGACAGTTCTCGATTTATGGCCCAAATTTTGGATAATTTAAGTAAAAATTTAAAACCTGAACAATGTTGAGAAGTTCGAAAATATTTTCCAGATAAGACGAATTTAAACTTATTCGGTAGAAGGGTGTTTTCTCATATTCTTATTGTCAAAATTAGATTATACCATGCTACCATCAATCGATGACTTCTATAACGAACTACGAAAAGAAGCCATCGAACAAGAAGATTACAAGCGTGCTCAGACTGTATGGGATTTATTCAAATGTTTTGAGAATTTTAGAGAAGTATGCCTTACGCGTTGTCATTTTGCGCGGCTCTAAAAATCACTTAGACAAAGCATAAGCTTTTAAAGGATCTAGACATGGTACACTTCTTTAAACACGGAATTTGCGGAGGAGTCAGTCAGTGTAGTGTTAGAAAATCTTTTGCAAATAATAAGTATATGCCTCATTATGATGCTTTTAAATCTACCACCTACGTCATTTATTTGGATGCAACCAATTTATATGGCGCAGCCATGTCATAATATTTACCAACGGGTAATTTTAAATGGCTCGCGGGAGACGAAATTCAGAATGTGGATTACATGAATATTGATAAAAATTCAAACACCGGGTACGTTTTTGAAGTCGATTTAGAGTATCCGGAAGAATTGCATTATGTGCATAACGAGTTATCCTTTTGCCCGGAGTCCATCGAACCACCAGATTCTAAATTAAAAATCACCAAATTAATTCCAAATTTCCACCCGAAAACGAAATACGTTATTCATTTTCAAAATTTGCAGCAACTTTAAATCATGGCCTTAAACTCACAAAAATTCACCGCGTTCCCTCTTTCAATCAATCTCCTTGGCTCAAAATTTATATACAGCAAAACGAGATGCTGCAAACAAGTTTAAAAAAGACTTTTTCAAGCTGATGAACGATACTGTGTTTGGGAAAATGTTCCTCGAATCGAATCTTGGTGGATCCAGGGCCTTAATAGAATCGACCGAAATAGTTACTGATCTAGAAAGAAAGTCAGGAACAATATGGTCTTTACCTTTTCGATGGATAAGATCAAAGTCAAACTGTTGGAGGCGCAGCTGCCAACGTGCTAGGCGACCTTGTGGATCCTTTAACCTATGAAGCAATAACAGAGATGCGTGATCGTTGATGACCTTAAAATGAACATGTTCTAAATAATGCCTGAATTTCTCAACGCTCCAAATCCCAGCAATGCACTGCTTCTCAGTGACGGATAGCTTCATTTCCTGCCACGTTAGAGATCTAGACAGATAACAAATTACTTTTTCACTATCGCCGAACTGCTGCGATAGAACTGCTTCTAGACCATAAGATGATGCATCAGTCTGCAAACAAAACTCCTTCTCAAAATCAGGAGCTGTCAAGATAGCAGTGTAGCAGTAAAAGACTTCTGACAATCTCATGTTCAATTCCATTTAGTGTTCTTCTGAGTCAAATCGAGGATAAATGCCAATAGTGACGAGAAATTTGGGACAAAACATCTATACTAGGAAGCTGTTCCAATAAAACGGCGTATTTCATTGATATTCTGAGGCGGTGGAATGTTGACAATGGCCTCAACTTTCTCTGGATCTGGTCTCAAGCCCTTGCTATCGACCAAATAACCCAAGTACCGCGATTGGGGTTTGCAAAAAATTGCACTTATCAGGGGATACGATAAGACCAGCCTCACGAAGACGGTCAAATACTGTGTTCAATATTTCCAGATGTTCTGGAAAGGAGCTCAAAATGATTACTATGTCGTCCAAATATACCATTCCGTTAGGTTCTAACTCAGGTCCCAAAATAGTGTCTACAATGCGTTGCCAAGTCGCCGGCGCATTGGATAAACCAAAGGGAATTCTACGGAACTGGAACAATCCTCGGCCTGGTACTGTAAACGCGGTATACTCGCGTGAGGACTCACACAGGGGTACCTGCCAAAATGCGGACTTAATGTCGATAGAACTGATGAATTTGGTGCTTCGCAAACGGTCTAAAAAGGTGAAAATGTAAGGAATGTGGTAGGCATCCTTCTTTGAACACGAGTTGAGCTTTCGAAAGTCGATGCAAAATCGAAATTTGCCATCTTTCTTACGAGCCAAACAGACAGGGCTTGACCACGGACTACTGGATCTCTCAATCACTCCTAACTTCAGCATCGACAAACTTTTGCTTGTACGGAGACACTTAAATAAAAGCTATAGGAGTAGAAAATCATGTATTTTATTCGTTATGATTTAATAAAAATTGTATTATTCATCAATTTCAAAGTCCTGTATTTAGAAATACTATTGTGGTTGGAGACGATTGGCTAGCAACACATTTTATGTCTTTGAAAGGTCAAAAGTTTGCAAATCAAGTAAGTGCGGAGTCAGCTACAATAAACAAATTATTATGTTGGTTTGATTTATATGATGTTGATTTAAAAATATTAAAATCATTAGGCAAAGAACATGATTATAAGGTTAATACCTTAGAAGCTATAAAGACTTCTGCTTTACAATTTCTCGTGTTGATGGAAGATAAACAAAAGACTGGAGAACAAATTACATTATGGCGTTACGTATTTATGAAAGGATTTATAGATCCTCCAAATCCTATTCTTTTGCACGAATATATAGAAAAATTCGCTAAGGAAATTACCCCTTTATTAACTCTATAGGTAGCTAGGAAGACTATTAAAAGTATGGAATTAATCCTGAAAAGTGGTGGATTCCCTACAAATCAAGTGCAGAATGAAGAGGTAGCAAGTACATTGAATTCTACTTTTATATCACATATGAATGTTTTCAACCCGATCATCTTTAATGATATTCAATACCATCAATTGGTGAACATATTTAATATAGGTTATGAGAAAAACAAATTTCCAAAAAAGAAAGAAAATAAAATAGGAAGCTTGTATTCTAAATTAATTGCAGTGGATAAGAAATTAGAAACTGTAAATCCTTGTGATTTTTATTTAAGAGTGAATGGCAGAGCCAAAGAATCCTCACTTATTTAGTAGGAAATTAATCAATGCCTGTATATTTAAACACAAACAAAGAAAAATTAATACTTATGGGGATAATGTATTACAGACAATAGAAAATTATATTCTGAACAAATTATCTACTGTAAATGCTGTTGACGTATTCACAACTACTAAAGCTAATAATTTATGGAAGTCTGAAGAATATGGAAGTGCTAATACTATTGTAAAAGAAAGGAGAGTCCGTATTAAAAGGAAAATTCAATTGCAATCCCAAAATAAAAAACATGATAAAGATGGAAACTAAATTAAAAACTGAAGATGAGGACTCATAAGATAATAAAGATAAAGGCTCTTTATTTGTCACTTATTTTAAACAATTTCGATTTAGTGACAGATTAACAGCTTAGTTCTAAAATTTTACAACAATATCCTACATTTAATGAACTTAAATTATTGTTTAGAAGAATTAAAAACAATGAATCATGTCGATATAAAACTTTTTGATAAGGAACAACACGGAGGCATAACTTGTCGAGTAGTACAATTTGTAGTAGAAATTATGGCAGATGAAGTATCACCTGATGGTTCTTTAGCAAATCCTTCTTTAAAAGTAGAAGGAGAATATATTTAATATTACATATAAGAGAAAATATGAAAGGTAAGCCTTATTTAAATAATTTTGATAATAACGATGCTACAAAATGGAACCAAGCTCATTCTCTAATGAAAATGACCCAATGCTTAGCTAATTTCTTGCCACTTTATATGCTATATGATATATTAAAAACTATAGGATATTTATTTACAAATAAGCGTATTTTAATTGATCTTAGATCACAAAAGAACTTTCTCAATAATGAATTAACATAGACATAGGCGATGAACACATAAATGATATAACAAAGGTTTATAATGGATTAGAACCCTCAAAAAATCACTTAAAGTTACATTGTTATAATAGGAGGTATGCTACAAGGTATGTTTAATAAATGTAGTACATTAATGCCTATTATATATCTGTTATCTCAAGTAGTTTTTTTTTTATCTTGCAGTGAAAGTATATTAAAGTAACCGGTAAATGGTTAGGTGTAAAAAGTAGTATACAATGTGCTAAAGTAACTCTCATTCAAAATTCTGACGATTCCATGGTAAGCCATTGTATAAATTATGATACCTTAATTAATGCTAAAATCTTATTATTAATAATTTCACCATTAAGTAGAACTAATATAGATTGTAATAAAGGAGTAGAAATTCATGACAGTATTAAATCTAGCAATTGCTGTTCAGAAATAAGTGAATTTAATAGCAATTTTGAAGAAAATGGCATTCTAGACAAATCTTATATTAATTTTGTTATTCCTTCACGATTAATTACCAAACATTCCACATTCATACATGAACAGAGAGAATTATATAATTATTTAACTCAAATTATAGAAAATGGTGGTTCATTTTTGCTTACAGCTTTAATCCAGTATTCTAATTAATTTTCATGGTGTAGGATGGGAATTAGTCTTTCAAGAATTTCAAAGGCAAAATTAATGACTTTTTCTAGAATTACTTGAACCCTCGTTAGGTTATTATTTAATGGATCACCCCTTATATATAGATTTAATGGGTTATAAATATGCCTTATATTGTATGTTACGAATAATCCGAAATTATCATCTTATTTAGGTTATTTATTAACCCATGAACAACATAATCATTTTGAGATGGTAGTGAGTAGTGTTAAGTCAACTCAAAATGCTTTAACTCCCAACATTAATTTTAGAGATGGAGATCATAGGAAACTTAATGAAGCTATGTTTAGAGCTGGAATACCGAAAAAAGGATTTGGAATTAGCCAGATATCGAAAATTTCCGATACTTGTTTGAAAGACCTACTGATCAGTTAGGGGTAATAATAAAACTATATATGAAATTTTCTGCAAATAATATTTCACATGGCTTTGAGTTTGATGACAAATTAGTTACATGTTTTAGGCAAAGTGTTTATTTGGTTACTGATAATATTATGATAGCTAATGCGGCAGAAGTTTTAGGAGAAAATACAAAATTTGAGAGAACTAATTTAATAAAAACACTATACAATGTCAATCAAACTATCTCTACTTTTGAAATTGATTATGGATTGACTAATGATAATTTACGTACTATGTTCTCTCATATGGAAGAATACGAAACTGTAACCAAATGATTATATGTTTATGATTCTTATGAACCGAAATTGACTTAATTTACGAGATAAAATTAGTTACTTTGGCAATTTTAGAAGGTGATACTAGTGTTAATAATGAATTATTTCAATTAATACGAACCAAATGAGAAAAATCCAAATTTTCCAAATTACAGACTACCAAGTGAATATTCTGATATCATTAAATTAAAAAATGTCACAACTCGTCAAAGAATTATCATGCAAATGTTACTTAAAATATCAATAACTTTAAATTCAGATGGGGAATATTTCCCTAATTTTTCAGTTTTATCTGATATCGGCAAGTTAATAGAAATTTTGGATATGATTACGCTCAATAGGCTTGGTATTTTGGGAGGATATTTAATTGGACAAAAATATGATAAAGAAACTAATGAATTTTAATTAAATGGGTGAGACAGTTTGGACATTTCAATTAGGGTATTAGTAAAATGGCGACTGGTGCAGATGTGTTGTTGTGCGAGCTAAACAAAATCAATAAAAAAGATCTTATAAATGCCTTAGTTTATAGAAAATTGTGTGTAAATGTAAGTGCTAGTGCTGTGGTTGCTGAATTATTTTCGAAACTTTTTAAAAATAGTTCAGAGAATAGCGAAAATGACGAGTGTGAGTTTTTTGACAGCTCGGGGGACGCCATGGCATCTGCATTGTGTGATAAACCTCAGTGTATACGAAATAAAATTGGGCAAGAGGCTAGTCTCCGTGAAATAAATCTATTGAACCAAAACATACAGCATATGGAAAAACGTTTAGAGTCCCAGGAATTAATTATTAATCTACTTCAAGAACTTAAGGGTAAAATTCCCGACAAGTCAACTGCGTCGGTGCTAAATAATAGAGATATACAACCAGTTAAACATGACCATTTTCAACAGAAAAAGAAGATTGAGTCGCTTGAAAACGAAGCAAACCAAAAAAATGGACCTGCAAACAATGATACGGATAACAATGATCGCCAAGTACGGTCAATAAATAATTCAGTAGTAGTGGGAACCGCGGTAACCGATGCATCATCGGCCGGTATTTCAAACACGGTTTGTTTACATGTAAGCAATTTAAATTCCGAAACAACTGAAGAAAATTTCACGGGTTATGTTAAAAAAATCTTAAAAGAACGTCCTTTTAATGCACAAAAGTTAAATTCGAACGGTTTGAGTTGTTCGTTTAAGTTGACTGTTCCTAGCGAATGCAAAGAATCGGTTTTGGATGCATATCTCTGGCCTAGAGAAGTAAAAATTCAAAACTTTCATTTCAAACCGCGACAACAATTTCAAAGTAAAAACAACTACTTCTTTAAAAACCGACAAAGATTCCCCCAAAACCGTAAACTCTTTAACAGACTATAAACATAATCCTAATAAATATAAATATCGTTCGACCACACTAAACGAAGTATCGTTAACAATAGTGCATCAGAATGTGAGATGTTTAAGTAATAGTGTGGATAAGGTGGAAAAATCAGCCAACAGCTGTGCGACAGATCAAATACAAGTAACAGGTATTTTAAACTATAATCTCGTTTCATGGTTCTCTCGGGAAGCAGGCCATCATGGAGGTAGCGCCCTTTATGTTAAGGATGGCATATCTTGTGTATCAAGGTTAGATATTATAATTTTTTCTCAGATAAACACTATAGAATGCTCCGCAGGAGAATTAAATACAAATAGTAGGAAAGTCGTGGTAGTGGTCATTTATAGGCCTCCTTCGGGGGACTATAAATATTTTTTAACTATTTTAAACAGCATTTGCGAAAAAATTCACAGTGAAAATGCTTATATTGTGTTGCTGGGAGATTTGAATATTGACCTAATCGAAAATAATCACAATAGTAATCTCTTCAAAAATTTACTACTTTCTTATAGTATGAAGCCCCTTATTGAACAACCAACTAGGATAACTGCCACTTCTAAGACATGCTTAGATAATATTTATATTGATAAATCAATTAGTGCAAGTGCTAATATAACAGACTATTTTATTTCTGACCATTGTGCACAAATAGGGAGACTGGTATTGAATTCTTATTCAAAAGCTAAAGCATCATATAAGCGTCATTTCTGTAATGAAAATGTATCACAATTTATAGCGTTACTAAATGGGGAAGATTGGAGATCAGTGTATTCGAATGCAGATGTAGATTCCAAGTAGGAAGCTTTCAATAATTTATTTATGTACTATTTCAATTTATGTTTTCCGCTAAAATTGACCCATGGTCGCAATTTCAAACAATTTGAGGACATCCATTCTCCTGAATTTCAATCTTTAAAAAATAGGCTACATATTTTTAATGTTCTGTCTCACCATTACCCACAATATAAAAAAATATATTTCGATCTAAAAAAAGAGTACGAAAGAGAAATTAAACAAAACAAGAGTGATTATTTTGCCAGAAAACTATCTTTGGCAGATAATGAAAATAGAGTAGCCTGGAATATTGTTAACAATCTAACAAATAATAAAAAACACAGCACTCCAGTCCTTCCCGACGGTAATCTTCAAGAGGTTGCTGGTAACTTTAATTCACTGTTTGTCGATTGTGCAAAAAATATTGTAAATAAAAATAGTACATTTGTACCAGGAACAAACTGTCATGCTTTGTTGGGAAATAAGCCGGAATCTATGTTTTTGAGTCCCGTTACAGAAATTGAAATATTAAATATTGTTAAAAGTTTCAAAAACAAAAACTGTGCAGGAGAAGACGAAATCCCACTCTCTTTATTAAAAAAATGTATTTATGTTATAACAAAACCACTTAACGACATTTTAAATTGTTCTCTTTCAGAGGGGATGTACCCCAGTACTTTGCAGAATGCTTACGTGATTCCCCTATATAAGAAAGGGGACCGTAATAGCCTGGAAAATTACCGCCCGGTTAGCATTTTGCTTTCGTTTTCGAAAATATTCGAAAAGATTTTCTACGACCGACTTAAAAAAATATTTTATATCTAACGGCCTGTTTTCAAACTTCTAGCATGGTTTCGTGGAAAACCGATCTGTTAACACAGCCATTTTTGAGTTCGTGAGGGGTACGCTGGATGCCTTGGAAAGGGGGGAGGTTGCATGTGGTCTTTTTCTGGACCTCTCCAAGGCCTTCGACTATCTTTCTCACAGCGATTTGTTAAACAAGTTGTTCAGGTATGGCGTAAGAGGGCCCGCATTGTCGTGGATAAAAACATATCTCTCAAATAGAACTCAGAGGGTGGTCATCAGAAATAATAATTCTAAATTTATATCTGAAAAACTACTAGTAAAACTAGGTGTCCCACAGGGAAGTATACTTGGGCCACTCCTCTTTATTGTTTACTTAAATGACCTGCCTTCTGCTGTTTTTAATGCTTTAACAACTATTGTAAACTACGCTGATGACACAAACCTATTAATCAAGAATAAAAATATCAACACATTATTGCGTCATTCAAATGAACAGTTCTTATTATAAAAAAAATTGTTTCACGACAATGGGCTTATCTTGAATACAGAAAAAACGCAGTGCATTATCTTTAAGACTTCTCGAAATATGAAGGATGTTCCTGATACTATCAAGATAGAAAGTTCTGAGATTGTTATTGCAGACTCATGCAAATTTCTGGGTTTGTATATAGATGGAAATTTTAAGTGGGATTGCCATATTGACTCCCTCTGTAAAAGACTAGCAACGGCATGCTATATGCTAAGAATAACAATTAGATATTTAAGCTACGACATTGGCCGTATGGTTTACCACAGTTCTTTTCTATCTCTATTGAGATATGGTATAATATTTTGGGGCCAAGCTTCAAATATATCTCGAGTATTTTTATATCAAAAAAAAAGCTGTAAGAATTTTATTAAATATGGATTACACTCAATCATGTCGTGGTGTATTTAGAACACAAAAACTTTTAACGGCATCCGGAAATTATATTTATGAGTGCATTGTGTTTTTCAAAAAACATCCCGAAAATTTCCATCAATTAAAGAGAGACCATGCTTATTGTACAAGAGGTAAATTGTTAGATTATAACTTTCCAAAACATTCATTAACCTTGACAGAAAAGAGTTGTCATTATGCAGCTGTCACCTTTTATAACAATTTGCCATCTAAAATTAAGAACATAAATAATATTTCACAATTTAAAAAATGCCTATTTGAGTACTTAAATGGCATTGAACCCTACACCATTCAGGAATACCTGGACTTTAATGATAATGTCAATGGGGGCTCTATATTGTGTGTCTAGATTTGTGGTTTTTTTATTGTGTAAGGTGTCTAGATTTGTGCTTTTTTTATTGTGTAATTTGTTTTTTATTATGTTTTTATTATTTTATATATACATTTGACGTATTTCAAACTTTGTAACCTTACAAATTTGTTTTGAAATAAATGCTTATCTATCTATCTATCTATCTAATGTTGAATTATTAATGTATAATGGCATAGGAAAACAAACTAGTGTTGGCTACTGAGTCGTGGATTCGAAACAATGAGTCGAATCAGAGGATTGCTTTACGGTTTCGATACATGAAATTTTGATGTTTCGAATCTATGATTCAGCGTTGAAAACCACACACACAGAGCGGAACTGAACCGAAGTGTCTCGTCTCTCGTCCATTGAGTGAAATCGTGAGTCGAGTCTCGAAGATCCGAAGATTCGATTCGAATGCTGACGATACACCGGCTCAACCGGTGCGCGGCCGGCAACCGCATTTCGGACGTGTGTATGTTTTGATCTGCTTTGACACATTTGAATTTTGAATTGGTATCGGTGCTTGTTTGCCGCCGCCGCGCGCCGGTTGCACTATGCCAAACAAAAAAATCAGTATCAGCTGTTTGCCGTTTCAGCTGGTTTGTTGCCGTTGAGTAGTGCGGCGATTGTAAATCGAAATCGGTTCGCTTTCGCGCTTAATCTTTGGCGGCGATGTTTTTGATTAACATATTCGTAATTTTTTTAAATAAAATGTCGAATAAAAGAAGTGTTGTTTGGAACTATTTTTCCCAAAGCTCTAAAAACGATGGAAAAGTAAAATGCAATTTGTGTTCTTCAATGTTAACGATAAAGAATGGATCAACGTCCAACATGGCACGACATTTTAAGCTGAAACATCCTACTGTGAACTTTGGAGAGACTAGAAAACGGCACTTAAATGTGGAAGAGCAAGAATTGAAAGGAGATGAAGTGGTCGGTGAAAAAATATTTAAAATTGGTGAACATCAAACGGCACCAGATGCAACGAAAGCGTTAAATAGTGAACAGACATCAAGACATGTGAAGGGTTATGACGAAAATTGTTGTTCAGTTGTTAATTACCTTCTTTTAATATTGCCATAAGGCGAACGGCAGCTGTCCATCAGAGAGCACGGGGTGAGTTCGTCGAAGGTTTAGCTTGATAATATTAAATGAAATATCTTCGACGCCACTAATTTTTTATCTAGATGTTAAATTGGGAAGAAAATCAGAAACCGATAGCTTTGACAGATACTGATACACATTTGATTCTCCTAATAACCATTTATTAAATAATTATAAATAATTGAATACACTATGCTGTGAGAATACCTATTTTGTTTAGTAAATTATTAAATTAAAGACTGAGTGACTGTTCAACGTATCGACTCTACCTTCATCATTAAATGTTTACGCTTTGCTTTGTCAACAAGATCAACTCTTGGACAATAGAACACAACTTATGAAAAATGTAATTAAAAAAATACCATTGAAAAATACCCCAACGTTTGTAACTTGAAAGGTTTAACCTATCGAGACCTTGATTGTCCATAAAACGTTCAACATGAAAGAGGATCGAGTAAAGAAATAATATTAAATAAATGCAAATTATATAATTAAATTTAATTCAGAGTATCGAGCATTATCTAATTGTCAATCGTAATCTCAATAACAGAAATTTTATTCTCCCACATTGCAATGTACAAATATACAATTTGCTTATAGCATTCGAGCTAAGATGTGATTAAATATTTATGTGAAGGTTAAAAGCCAATTCTAAGATTAAATTCGTCTTAAAATACCTATATCTAATGAAAATTCATGAATTTTCCCCCTTAATTTAGATTAAGATTAAACTGATATCAAATTTAGATTATATTATAATTAATTATACTGGCCGTGATGTGTATCTCCTATATGGATCCCCAGATCTCTAGTGTACAGGACTACACATTCCTCACGCCGAGTGATAAGCCAGACGGGATCATTCCCAGGTCGGATGATTACAAGATAACATCTCCAATTTGAATCAGAGCATCAGTGCATCAGTGATAACAGTGCATCAGTGATAACAGGAACCTAGTGATGAGGAATTCTCCAAAATGTTCAGGAATTAACTTACGTTAATCATGGCCTAAAGGGCGTTTAACAAACTAGATCATCTAGACGAAAGATGGAACCAACTGCAATAACAGAATTCCAAAATCAGATATGAAAAACATGTGACTGAAAAGTTTACTTACAGCAGGTATTTGCAAATCCGGCGTCATCGGATAAATTACCACAAAGTCACCAGAACTACATTATCAACCTTAATTAGGTTGGCGAGCCATCACAAATTGATATTTACTCAAATCCCTCTTACAAGGCGAAGGATATATATCCTTAATCAATTTGGCCTCTGTCACAGGTCTGACCGTTCCGGTCGTCGCGCCGTGCAGAAGTGTCAAGTCAGTCGCAGATGAAGAAAAACCAATATACTCTGACAATCCGTCAAAATACAAAAGTACGTTCAGAATCTTGATTCACTGAAGCTGGACTCCGATTTACTCCGAGCTACACGCGTTCTGTACCATGATACTGACGAGAAATCGCCTAAAGCTTTCCGAAGACAAGTCCGGCCACACTTTAAGAAAAGAAGACGAACACTTGTCACATCCCAGCTGACCACTGATAAAAATGAAAACAACAAGCGATTTGCCGGTCATTTATCACTTAATTCAAATAAGCAATTAAATAATAATTCCATGTAGGGAATTAAAGATAGAAGAGTTATCCGTCACGATCATGCGGGTATGTATACAATAATAAAATATCTTAAGTTAACAAATGTATCAAGCATTCTCAAACTAATTACATGTTTACGTTTTATCAATTAACAGTTCGTTGTTTTTAGCCCTGTATTCTACTAATACTAAACATATTACAATACAATCGATGATATATGCCTCGACTGAATGAAAAGTTTGAAATAACTAGTAAGGTAAGATATTATTCATTTAAGTAGCAACCATTGTGCAGTCAATCCATGTTAATAGGTTTTACAGGTATACTCCTAACTTGTGACTATGCACCTAAAACAACCTTTAATTGACATTTTCAATTTTAGCATATGCTGGACTCGATTACATCAAGATGAGAATACCGTCTTGGACATTACCGAAGAAATGACACCAACATGTTTCACAAAGCAATGAGATTCAGTTTAAATGTAATCAAATTAATAAATTACGAATCATTCATAGTTCTGTGTATCCTTTAACCTTCACTAAAATTATAAGAAATTAAATAGCATTATTCTGAACATAGAGGTGAGTAATCACATGCTATAGGGTAAGCCATTTGAAATCCCAATAAGTCGGTTTCTTAGAAAACCATGGGACCGTGTAAAAGACAAGCACTTGATAATCAGTTGTTAAAATTTATTGTTAATAATTATCAACCCTTTAATAGCGTAGAAAGTGCTAATTTTCAAAAATTTGTCAATATGTTAAACCCAAATTATGAACTGCCAAGCCGAAAAACTTTATCAAATAGTTTGTTATCAGCGGCATATGAAAAATGTGTATCTCATTTGAAAGTGCTTGTGGACAAAGCTGCTTATGTTGCCATTACAACGGACGGCTGGACGTCAATAAGCAATGAGGGTTTTACTGTTATTACTGCTTATTTCTTAACTGATGATTGTGAAATTTATTCTGGACTCTTGTCATCATTCAAATTTTTGGGGCAACACACTTCTGCTAAGATGGTGAAAGCAGTACAACTTGCTAAATGGTGGCATGTGCCTTGTTTTGCTACTTCTTTAAATTTAATAGTACAGTCTAGTTTAGTTGATATTGCCGACACTCTCAGCAAAATCAAATCGATAGTGGAGTTCTTTAAAAGAAGTACTTCGGCAACGGAAAAGTTACAAAACGTTCAAAGCGTATGGGTGCTTAGGTTCTTAAACTTAAACAGGATTGTCCAACTAGATGGAATTCAACCTATGATATGTTACGTAGATTCAGCAAAAGTAAGGAATCGTTACAGAGCACAATGGGTATTTTGAACAATCCTAATCTTCCTGTTTTGTCGTCAGAAGACTGGTGTATAACAGAAAACTGCAGCGATATTCTGCTCGTGTTTGACGAAAACACCGTTGAAATTAGTGCTGAGAAAAATGTGTCCCTTTCTAAAATCGCAATATTAAGTAAAAATCTAATTAGTTATTGTTCTCGCTTAAAAAACGAGACATTTGAAAGTGCTCGCGTGACTAATATGGTAAATAAATTATTTGGCGAAGTAGTGAACAGGTTTAAAAATAAATATAGAAATATAAACATAATATGGGAGGCCACGTCTTTAGATCCACGGTTCAAACAGCATGGTTTTCATGAAGATCAAGTTTTAATGGTTAGCAAAAAGCGCGTCAAGTGCAAAAATTCTGTTTCGGTATTGTGGATAAAACTCAGTTTTAGTGCATGTTGCCGAAGGTTCCAAACCCCAACGTAGATCAAATTTTAAAGCAAGCTAAAGAAAACATTATAAAAAAATGTACCCAAATAAGAGAGAGAGATAAAGTTTGTAATACTACTATTGAAACTCTTACAATACCTACTTCTACTGCTTCTACACCACAAAAAAAATCGGCACGTTTTGGTGATATATGGACTGAATTTGATTCGACTGTGGGAACCACGATAGAAAAAAAATGACTCCAGGGCCGCAGCCAAATATTTGCATATGCCTTTAATTTCCCGCAAATCCGATCCACTCTTGTGGTGGAAAGCAAACAAGAGTTTATTTCCTAGTTTTTATGATCTGATGAAAAGAAGACTCTGTATTCCAGCGACGTCAGTCCCATGTGAGCGGATATTTTCTAAAAAAGGACAGATCATTACAGAAAGGCGGAACAGGTTAAGTGCCGAGAAATCGTCCAAAATGATATTCCTAAACAGTTATTTTAATTCATTTATGGACACAAATATCTAAATAAGTGTTAAAAACTCTGTTTTGCATTTTCAGTAGCTTCCTGGTCTGTTATTATCAGAATTACGCAAAAGTTTTAATTTTTGTTTTATAGAGAGTTCTTTATTAATTTATGATTTTTGTTATATTTTTCTGTAGTACATAATAATTATATTATTTCTACTTTGTAATACTATTATGCTGTGATAATAAAAAAATATATATTTTTTAGTTTTTTTTAAATATCTATTAGTATTACAATGAACATTAACGTTTGTTTGAATTGTTTGTTTCTATTCCTAAAGGCAAACTAAAAATTAAAAAATCCAACTACCTACTACAATTTTGGAAGACAATTTTTATTTAAAACGCGTTTGCCAATCCCAATGTTCGCAATACCGTATACCGTAAGCCTACTACTTCAAATGTTTCAATGTTTCAAATCAGTAGTTCAAAACATCTTAGTGATTTGATTCAAATGTTTCAAAACATTCAAATGAGTCAGTTTGCCCATCACTAGAACAAACTTTTGTGTATCTAATAAAGATTAAGGAATCACTAACATCAGATAAGTATTCATTATTTTTAGTTTTTAGAAGAACGAGGAAAAACTAATAAAATAGATGTTACTGGAAGAAAAAATCATATAGATATACCTGAAATAATTAAACTGCCTGAAAGATCTCATTTATGTGTAAAAGACGGAAACTTTGTTGCATCAGAAGGGTTATATATCTATATTAATAGAACTTTAACCAGTACAAATGTTTTAGATGATATTAATGGCATTTATTTAGATTGTACTAAATATACAGATGATAATACTACTATAAGAGTAATGGCACAACTGTGCTTGAGGAAGGATGACTTAAGAAAGAGACAAGACAAGAGTCAATGTGCAATAACAATATTGAGCTTAACCTTGACCAACATGGATCTTAGGTTGGCTCCTATGGCAGATAGCCCAGTTGAAAAGGCATTATTTTCAGATACAATATTGCTTTATAAATATATTATAAATAGTCCTTAAGAGGAGAAATTTATCCCTGAGCTCATAGTAAGGTTTTCTGTGGAAAATTTCCATTTAAATGATTTAAATAGGTTGTTTGACTCTAGTGAAGACTATGGGAATTGGATCAGAAATATTTTTAACTCCAATATGAGACAATTAGGTTTATTTTCTGATGATTTAGGTATTTTAGAAGATATCGCATTATTATCAAGAAATTACACTGACCTAAAAATAGATATGCAAGCAGTTCAAGAAGAATTATTGTCAAATATGTTTAAAAGTTTTGATATAGAAATCCAACTTAATAAGGAAGCAATGGCATCGGACTCAGATGATGATATAGACATAGACATAAACATAATTTATTGGTGCCAATATACAGAACGTATTTACACAAGTCAAAAGTAAAAGGATGTAATTAATTACAATAGGTAACAAACAAAGAGTATCTAGAAAGCCAATACTTACTAAAAATTACCATTTAAAAATTTATGCGTATAGACAATATTTACATATTCACTACCTCTTGCATACCATTTGCATTTACAACACGTCAAAATTAAGATATAAATAAAATAGATAAACATATATTATTACTGATATATGACAAGACGAACAACATAAACTTAGATAAAAAAATAAAAACAAGTATTAGAATAATTATAATAATTCTCAGTGGCGGTGTGCATATATTCATCCAGAGTATCAAAACAATGTTGTTGGGGCCCTCCTAACACTCAACTTAAATTTACAATTACTTTGCGATTTCACGCTCTCAGGTAAGATATTATACAGAGATATATTTAGATAAATTTAAATCTATTCGGTCTAATTAGGTTAGCACTTCTTGTAGGATAGTCATGGAAGGTGACATTTCGGAGATAACTGCTTTAATTTTTGTGGATTTCCAAAAGCTGGTAGTATAAGTACAGGGTAGGTAAAGACATGATTCCAAAACATTTAAAAATTGGCTTACAGTGATCATAATAATTGAAGAGGCGCCTCGAATAACGTTGTAACCGACATTTTCCCGATATCGAGGTTATAGTGGAATAACGTTGTATATGAAGGAACAAACACGATGCCAGAGTCAGTTTGGTTAAATTTCGTATCGTAGGGAGGGGATACGACAGCAAGTGAACACGTGAGTGGAAAAACGTTGTATATTCGTTTAGCATGGCCGACGGACAGAGCGTTGTTCTTACACCAAGTGCGGTAAAATCCCAATATAAGACTAAAAAACGTAAAATAAACCCCGAAAACTGGACGGACAACAAAAGAAGAGTGTTGAAACAAAGTGGTAGGCAATATACAAGTCGCAACGGTACGCAGAGACCCGCTAAACCACTGCCAAAAGAGGTAATGGAATAACGTTGTAATTGATTTTATTTGTTTTATCACCCTATTTGTTTATTTCAGGGGAGAGTATGTCAATGCAAGACAACAAAATGTGACTCGTTACAGCATGATGCAATGCTTGAACTTTTTAATAAGTTTTACAAGTTAAATCATTCACAACAAACTGAGTATTTAATGAGGGAATGTATTGCTCTATGTGATGTCAATCGTCGAGTGGTAGCTGAAGACGTATCACGCCGACATTGCCCGTTCAAGTACTTTGTAAAATCTGGTTCGGCAAAAGTTCAAATTTGCTTGAAAACTCTATGTAATATTTTTTCTATAACACCCAGACGTGTTCAAATGGTGCAAGAAAAAATGAAGCAACTTGATGTTTCCACAAGCGATTTAAGAGGTAAGCATACGAATCGTCCTCACGCAATTCCACATGATATAAAAGACCTAATTCGCGAGCATATTAGGTCTGTGCCTGCTCAAGAAAGTCATTATAGCCGGCAAAAAAATGTAAATATCAAATACCTCTCCGCTGATCTGAGTATCCAAAAGTTGTACGAATTGTTTAAAATTAAATATCTATACAACAAAGCCAGTCTACACCTCTACAGAGAAATATTTAATACAGATTTTAAGCTTCGATTTGGTGCCCCCGGAAGCGACACATGTGCCAAGTGTGATTCATTTTATGTACAGCTAGTAAATGCCCAGAATGAGGACGAATTGATAAGAATCCAAAATGAAAGTGAGTTGCATCACAGGAAGGCTGAAAGTGCTTATAGGTCATTAAAAGAGGATACAGACTGTGCCAAAATCGATTCTAGTATCATAGTCTTATGTGTTGACTTACAGCAAGTTTTGTTCTGCCCAATGCTGACTCATTCCAATGTATTTTATCAAAGACAGCTATCAAATTACAACTTTTGCATTCATGATGTTGGGACAAATGAAGCCACAATGCATTTGTGGGATGAGACAGTAGCCAAACGTGGATCAGCTGAAACTGCTTCGTGTTTGTTAGCCTATATCATCAACAAGTATACACCTTTGCAAATTGGATTGAGAAGAAAGCTAATAATTTGGTCTGATCGGTGCGTGGGCCAGAATAATAATTTTAAAATATTAACTTTATTGCAACATCTTGTCATATGGGGATACTTCACTGAAGTCGAACAGAAGTTTTTGTGTAGCGGGCACAGCTTTCTCCCATGTGACCGAAATTTCGCTTTAATAGAGAAAAAGAAGAACACAGCTAGAGTCCTGCATCCTTTTCAGTGGGTTGAAATAATCGCCAATGCGCGACCAAGTAAACCTTTTTTGGTTAAAGTTATGAAACAAGCTGACTTTCGAGATATCTCTGGGCTTGAGAAACAAAACCAGAGACCCAGCGCTTTCAAGATCACGGAAGCAATGTGGATGCTTATCAAGAAAGATGATCTTACAACAGTTCACGTAAGAAAATCACACAATATCCTCCAACCTTGGACTATATACTGCATTAAGAAAAAAAGATCTCTTACTCGTGTTCCTGTGCCAACAATGTTGCCACTACTCTATCAGGGGACAATTCCTCTGAAAAAGGCAAAGAAAGATAATCTTGTTGACATGGCAAAATATATAGAGGATAAAGAAATACAAAATTTTTATATAAATTTATCTGTCGAAAATGTATAATATATATTCTTTAAAACAGGACTGTTTTACTTTTGTTTTTAGTACATTAGAAAACGCGAAACAGCCCATTTACCAAATGGAATAACGTTGTAAGTGCAAAATATACAACGTTATTCCATTTACAATGCAAAAAAATGCAACAACTACCCAGCCTATAGAATAAAATATTCGTTTTGCTTATTTTATTTTAAATTTATATAATTGTGTCACAACTAAATCATAAAAAAATCTAATATTATTTTAAGCATCTAATTAAACGTTTTTTTCCTCTCCTGTAAAAATTCATTTTGGCACTTACAACGTTATTCGAGGCGCCTCTTCAATTGGCATTAGCCAAAATTCGATTTGCCTTCTTTTGCATCCTGAATGCTTTCATTGCAGACGATGAATTGCCCCAAAGTAAAACACCATATGAGAGATGGGAATGAAAAAGCGAAAAATAGATCATTAATAGAGTTTTTTGACTTACAAACTTTTTAAGTCTGCGAAGTACAAAGATAGAGGATGACAACTTTTTTGTCAAATTATTTATATGGGCTGACCTATTACTACGATCATCCAGAGTGATACCCAAGAGCCTCGCGGATCTACCACCCGTAATAGCATTATTTGTAGAAAATATAATCCGTTGTGTTTTATCCAAATTAAGCTGCAAGGTGTTATTTGCAAACCAGGTATCGGCTCTTGACTCCAAGGCAGACATATTCTGCTCCAAACCAGTGACATCTTTGTTTGATTTCACAAAAGAGGTGTCGTCTGCATAAAAGGTACATTTATTTGGATACAAGAAATGATATAAATCATTTATATAGATTATAAACAATAGCGGACCCAGGGCAGATCCCTGAGGTACCCCACTTGTAACGGGCGCAGGGGAAGACATTGTCCCTCCAAAATTCACACATTGATATCCAGAACTTAAATAAGAAGATATAAGCCCTAAAGGAATGCCTCTCACCCCATACCTCGAAAGCCTCTGTATCAAGAGCTCGTGTGAAACGCAGTCGAAGGCCTTGCTAAGGTCGCACATGGTCAGGTCCACAAGCTCACCCGCCTCGAGACCCTCAACTACATCACCCACGACCCTTGACACAGCTTGAATAGTCGAGCAGTGCTCCTTAAACCCGAATTGTCTGTGACACAAAAAATTAACGGCATTGAAGTAACCCGATAACTGTCGTTTTATCAGAGACTCAAATATTTTCCCCAACACTGGAGTTATCGATAGCGGTCTGTAGTCACGCATACAGTTCGGATCACCCTTTTTAAAAACCGGAACAACCCTGGCCAATTTAAATGCCTCCGGAAATACTCCCGTCTCAATACATTTATTGAACATATGAGTGAGAGGTTCTATCAAATCGTCTCGGAGATATTTCATTAATACACTATTAATTTCATATAAATCGAAAGCATTTGATTTGTTCATATTATCTATTATTTCAATTAGCTCACTCTCCGTCACTGGCCTAAAAAAGAATGAAGTAGTCTCCATTGGAATTTTGTTAAGGTATTCGTCCTGCACATTCTTACTAACAGATAGTGTACTAATAATGTTTTTGGCAATTGTTGTAAAAAAAGAGTTAAATTCGTCAGCAGAGAGTGAACACTGTTTATTGTTTAGAAAGTTCTTAGAGCTGGAGTTTCTCTCAAAATTTACTATTTTCCATAAATCCTTTTGTTTGTTTTTAGAGGACGTTATATAGTTATCATACGCAGTTTTTTTTGTTATTTCAATGGCTTTTTTGTATTATATCCGCAATTCATTAAAAGCTAATTTATGCTTGGGTTCTTGAGAGAATTTGGATATTGTTTTCACAGCATTCATTCTATTTCGCATCATCTTCAAGTCTTCGTTAAATCAATTTATTATATTTTTATTTTGAGAAAGATATTTCATTGGGCAATTGCTGATTACAATTTTTTTTAGATTGTTCAATAAAAAGTTGGCCATAAAATTGACATCAATAGATCTGTAAAATTCATCCCATAACAAGCTTTCAAGGGAATTTTTAATATTCTCTAGACCTTTTTCCGTTATAGTTCTTACACTTACCATCTTCCGTTCAACCTTACAGTTTATGTTCAAAGTAATACACTGACCAAAATGATCGGATATTGAAGGATTTTCACTACCTTAGTACTATAATCATTTACGTTTAAATTAGTCAGTATACTATCAATACAAGTGGCAGAATGTCGTGAAACCCTAGTACTCTGGCTAACCAAAGCCATCCACAATATTCTGAAAGTCAGATCTTTCTCTAGATAATTCATCAAAACGGACGTTAAAGTCACCTAATATTATTAATTTCTTATATTTTTCAGAAACGAAACTGAGCAATGTTTCAAATTGGTCAAAAAATGCCTGCATGTTGGCAGAACAAGATCGGTATACACAAATAATCAATATCCTATCAGGTATAACTTCGATTGCACAGAACTCCGCATCATCTCCAGTGCAAACCGGCTAATATCAATCAATCTGCATATCAGACCTGAGCGGACATATATGCAAACACGCCACCGTGAGCATGATCAGATCGAC
Source organism: Pissodes strobi (assembly GCA_016904865.1). Lineage (NCBI taxonomy): Eukaryota > Metazoa > Arthropoda > Insecta > Coleoptera > Curculionidae > Pissodes > Pissodes strobi. Next base: position 94,704 of record MU183825.1, read on the forward strand.
AGAAAGAAGAGACCAGCAACCGGATTCTATTGTACGATATGAAAATATCGAGTTGCTCGATTTCGAATACGATTACGAATACCATTTAATCGGATTTAGGTATTCTATTTTACAGTCGTATTAGGATAGGGTTTGTTCGGCTTTGGAAAGCACTTTTGATGGGAATAGCTTGTTATCCGATGGTGCGAACATAGGAACAGATGGTCGCAACACGAATCCCAGATGGTTTTTATTACTTTTTATTTGAATTTTCGGTTCGACGGTTGCTGGTTTGTCTGGGTTAATTTATTTTTGTTCAATCAAAATGTCGTTTAAAATAAGAGAAGCCCATTGGCAAGAATTGCTAGATTTTATGGATGATCACAGAGATTTCGCCAACGGCCGATTTGTGGGGTCCCAAGGACGAGAAAGGCAAAAAATTATGTGGCCTGAAGTAACAAACCGATTAAACGCGTTAGGATTTGGGGAAAAATCACCAGAGAAATGGCAGAAGGTAAAAATTAATTTTGTTCTAGCTGATTTATTGATTTAAGTTACATTTTATATTGCTTCAAAATATTTTTCTTTTAATTGTTATTATTTTCTAGACGTGGGTTGATTTCAAATACCAAATAGAAAAGAAGGGCAGTCAAATAAAAGTAGACCAAAGTGCTACTGGTGGTGGTCCTCCTTCTTCCACCCCCTTTAATAGTTTTGAGCTAAGGGCCCTTGATATATTAGGAGGAAAGCAGTTTTATTTGGGTGTGGGAAATTCAGAAGTTGGAACTCGGAATACAAAAAATACAGTAAGTTTTGTCCTACAATTACTCGCCTTTCAGCATGCATGAAATAAAATTTAACTATTTCATTGCAATATCAAACTTAACTAACACACAGCAATATTTTTTAAGATTGTATTCAATCAAGATGTGGCTACAACACCTAAACGTACTGCAATATCAGAAACACAAAATTTCACACCTACTACAAAACCATCAACCTCAAAGGATTTATTGTTTAAGACTGTTTATCGCCAAAGTCTGAAGCGAACCTGAAGAGACCCATTGAACATGATCAATGATCATAATTATGATTACACACCACCTCCAAAAAAACCAAAAGGAAAGGAAATGGACGAAGCACAAAGAGACTATACACCTTCTAAAAGAGATCAAAAATTCATTGAAACACAGTGAAAGATGGTTTAAGTGATATTGCCAGTGCAATTCGCTCTAGGAATAAGTAAAATTAAATATTTTGAAATATTTTTATTCCATTATTGTTTTAAAAATGATGGTATAATATTATTTTTTGCATTTTCTTCGAATACCTATTTTTGAAAAGTTAAAAAGCACATTAAAGATTTCTTTATTTTCATTTTATTTAGATTAAAAATATCTATTTATAATATTATTACGAACTCTTGCACTTTCAACATTATCAACATTTCTTTGAATTGGGGCGAACTGTTCAATATCATCTTCATGCCATTCTATCTCATAGTCTCTTAAATTTTCTTCAACACACATATTGTGTAATATAGCACAAGCTTTTATTAAGTTGCATACAAAATGAGGTTCATAACGAGCTGATCTTCCTTTTAAAATACATCGAAACCTCATTTTCAACAATCCAATGCAACGTTCTACAACATTTCTTGCTGAAGCCAGTGTGTTATTATATACAACTTCATGGTCATTTTCTACATTTATAAATGGGGTTAATAAATATGGTTGCAGAGGGTACCCTGAAACACCAATAAATCAACATCTCTCTCGATTTTGAAAAATATTACTCATATATTGCTGTGCCTGAGAAGTTCGCCAAATAAAAGAATCATGTGTAGACCCACCATAATTTGCAAATAAACTTCTTATTTTTAATTTATGATCACATACAACTTGTGCATTTATAGAATGGTATCTCTTTCTTATTTATATAATTTTGTTCATTCTCCTTTGGCTTTAATATTGCTACATGAAAACCATCAATGACTCCTACAACTCCAGGGAATCCCCATCTACGCATAATTTCATTTTTAATAAGATTCCTTTCATTTGGTGTTGGCAACACTTAAAATCATTTGCCAAGATCGCTAATGCATCGGTAACTTGATGGATAGATCGATGAACTGCTGTTTGACTAAGTCCGCTAAAATATTCCTGGCCTATACATCGTTGGTAAGATCAGGTCGCGTAAAATCTTACTGCTGTTTTGACTTTATTCTCAACAGGTATTCCCTTCAGAGATCTTCTTTGGGGCAACTGTGGGGTTAAAATATCAATTAATCTTCTGGCTAATCTAAAAATGCTTAAAATATTTTTCTTTACATTTTTATTTGACACAAAACCATTGCCTTACATCCAAAGTATCAAATGGAACAATATAATACTTTTTATTTACCTTTTATTTAATCTAAACAGCTCAATAAACCGTGATTCTGGTAGATTGAAAGGTTTGCTGCAGTTTCGTAATTCTTATCTTCCCCGTCGCAATATCAAATTACTTTCCATCTCTTCAGCCAAACGTATTCTCTCTTTTACAATCGGCAACATTATAAATACAATTATTGTAAGGAGAACTAGATTACTTTTGAAAATCAACAACCAAAATAAAACTCATCCAGAGTATAAAAACAATGTTGTTGGGGATCTCCTAACACTCAACTTAAATTTACAATTACTTAGCGATTTCACGATCTCAGGTAAGACATTATATAGAGATATATTTAGAAAATCAACAACCAAAATAAAACTCATAAAACGCCAAGAAGTAATGACCAACGAGTTTTTATGCCGAGAAATCCATATCTCAAAAATCAACAAAGATTCACCATGCGAAGTTCAACTGTTGAAATATTCAAGAAACATAACCAATTGCCTACAAGTCTACGTTGACGTCACCGAGGAGAAATTCCAAAAATTGGAGAAAGGCCAATGGATAGTCATATCACCTAATAGTGCCGTTGCAGTCCAAAAGTGCGGTAACGACAAAGACAATGTTCTTATAAACGGAACTTATGTAATCGAACTATTTAATGACTGAGAAATAACGCTGAAAGACACTCTTTTAAAAACTTTCCAAAATTCGGGACCATAATTTAAAAATATTTTACTTCCTAATTTAAACCTTAATTTAGACATTAAAAACTCAAGAGATATTCTTATTGATAAAGAACTAAAATTAACTTCCATAAATCGTGACGAAACGAAAGACATTTTTACAAAACATGAAATTAATGAAATCAATGAAGTGCCGATACATTTTGACAGAATCAGTTTTTGGACAATAATGCTTTACCTATTATTGGTTCTTGCAATATTATATATTAGTTATAGATTATGGAAGAAGAAGAAGACTGAAGCACCCTCAACTACAGCATCGGAAGAAATAAGAAAAGGGTTACAAGAGATCCAAGCCACCCTCAACCCTTAAATTCAAACCATGTTTCAACCCTGGTTTTCATCTTAGGCCGGAGGAGTTATGGGAACAGACTATCCGACGAACCACGTCTGCACGCACCTGCTGCACCTGCAAGCCAGCTCAGCATATTTTAACTTACAAATATAAGTAAATTCATAATTGTTATTTGTCTTGTATTGCGTTGCAAAGTCTCTGCATCTTTAGATACATATTTTGTCAAGTAAAAGTAATATAGACCCTGTAGTAGTTTGTGAGTTGTTTTTAAAAACGGGTTTAACACGAAAGGCGACATAAGTTGCATGGCTTTGAAAAATCACTTTCATGAATCCAAAGAATATCAAAATAGCGTAAAATTTGTGGATTTATATTTACCTTCACCCTAATTATGTATATAAGTTGAGTTATATTATATGAGTATAAATAAGTAAGTTTGATCGCTGTTTTAACCACTAATTAAGAATAAAAACCCCTAGATGGAAAACACTTTTAATGTTTGGGTTAAGTTATGGGTGTGGCACGGGTTAGTTGGTGTTTTCAATTTTATTTTGTTAAAGACGACATCCACTGTGACAACAAATTTGTCATATTAATAACAAAATGTAATAAGATATCGATACCTATCGACAGCCGAAAATATCAGGTTAAAATTGTTCGCTATTTTCCTGTTATATTTTGTACCTTGTGTTCGTAATGAAACAATACCAGTTGTACCTACTGGTATTTTTATCCATATCGTAGATAATATTTCGTTTATTATTTACTTATTTATTATAATACTAAATAACTATAATTACAAAGTAGTATCATTCATGAGCTATAAATAAGACAGAGAATGTATCAATAATTGTTCATAGCAAATAAATAACCCAAACATTAATACGTAATCATATTCATATCATTTATTCCTAATAGAACGCCCCCCGTATAAAAAATAATCGAGCGGCAGTTCATATTGATCGTACACCGTAGGTGCACCCAGTCCTTTGCTGTACAGTGGCCGACTGTGTTCAAGGTCAACGGCAGTATTTTCCACGGCACGCTGGAGTGAGCGGACTTATTAGAATATCTATAGACGGTGATGACGGCAAAGTCAGGCAAGCAGGTGCCTGCCGGTGCTCTTTGATCTCAATACTTCAAGGTATTTGAGCTCACTGACGTTACTGTTCCTTGCTTATACTGTGGTAGTGTTAAGTCAACTCAAAATGTTTAAACTGCCAACATTATTTTTAGGGATGGAGATCATAGGAAATTTAATGAAGCTATGTTTAGAGCTGAAGTACCGAAAAAGGGATTTGAAATTAGCCAGAGATATCGAAAATTTCCGATACTTGCTTAAAAGACTTACTGATCAGTTAGGGGTAATAATAAAACTACATATGAAATTTTCTGCAAATAATATTTCACATGCCTTTGAGTTTGATGACAAATTAGTTACATTCTTACCCTAGATGGAAAATAGAAACAATATAGAACATATTTACAAATTAGTTACATGTTTTAGGCAAAGTGTTTATTTGGTTACTGATAATATTATGATAGCTAATGCGGTAGAAGTTTTAGGAGAAAATACAAAATTTGAGAGAACTAATTTAGTAAAAACACTATACAATCTCATCCAAACGATCTCTACTTTTAAAAATGATTATGGATTGACTAATGATAATTTACGTACTATGTTCCCTCATATGGAAGAATACGAAACTCTAACCAAATAATTATATACTTACGATTCTTATGAACCGAAATTGAAACTTAATTTACGAGATAAAATTAGAGTTACTTTGACAGTTTTAGAAGGTGATACTAGTCTTAATAATGAATCATTGCAATTAATACGAACCAAATGGTATAAAGAAAAAACCAATTTTTCCAAATTACAAACAGACTACCTATCGAAAAAATACAAATATGTTATGCCTTGGTTAGAAAGCATGGTCGATAGAACAGATAAATTTGGTGCTTCGCAAACGGTCTAAAATGGTGGAAATGTAAGGAATGGGATAGGCATCCTTCTTTGAACACGAGTTGAGCTTTCGAATGTCGATGCAAAATCGAAATTTATCGGCTTGACCACGGATTACTGGATCTATCAATCACTCCTAACTTCAGCATTTCTTCGACCTCTTCATCGATAAACCTTTGCTTGTAGGGAGACAATTAAATTAAAGCTATAGGAGTAGTATTTTATTCGTTATTATTTAATGAAAATGATATTATTCATCAATTTCAGTCCTGTATTTAGAAGTACTGTTGTGGTTGGAGACGATTGGCTAGCGACACCTTTTATGTCTTTCAATGGTCAAAAATTTGCAAATCAAGTAAGTGCGGAGTCAGCTACAATAAACAACTTATTATGTTGGTTTGATTTATATAATGTTGTTTTAAAAGTATTAAAATCATTAGGCAAAGAACAGGATTATAAGGTTAATATCTTAGAAGCTATAAAGACTTCTACTTTACAATGTTGATGGAAGATAAACAAAAGACTGAAGAACAAATTACATTATGGCGTTACGTATTTACGAAAGCATTCATTGCTCATCCAAATCCTATTCTTTTTCACAAACATATAGAAAAATTACCTACCTGAGAAGATTACTTCTTTATTAACTTTATGGGTAGTCAGGAGGACTATTAAAAGTATGAAATGAATCTTGAAAAGTGGTGGATTCCCTACAAATCAAGTGCAGAATGAAGAGGTAGCAAGTACATTGAATTTTACTTTTATATCACATATAAATGTTTTCAACCCGATCACCTTTAATGATATTCAATACCATCAATTGGTGAACATATTTTATATAGGTTATGAGAAAAACAAATTTCAAAAAATGGAAGGAAATAAGATAGGAAGCTTGTATTCTAAATTAATTGAAGTGGATAAGAAATTAGAATAGAAACTGTAAATCCTTGGGATTTTTATTTAGGAGTGAATAAAATAGAGCCAAAGAATCCTCACTTATATAGTAGGAAATTAATCAATGCCGGTATATTTAGACACAAACAAAGATTAATTACCTAATACTTATGAGGATAATGTATTACAGACAATAGAAAATAATATTATGAACAAATTATCTACTGTAAATGCTGTTGACGTATTCACAATTACTAAAGCTACTAATTTATGGAATTCTGAAGAATATGGAAGTGCTGATGCTATTATAAAAGAAGGGAGAGTCCGTATTAAAAGGAAAATTCAATTGCAATCTCAAAATAAAAAACATATAAATAAAGATGATAACATGGCAACTAATTTAAAAACTGAAAATGAGGACTCAAGTAAATACTCAGAAGATAATAAAGATAATAGTATATTATTTTATATGGAGGAAAAGTGATACTTTTCATGGCGCGCTCGTGTTTAACAGCCGAACGGAGTGAGGCTGGTAATAGAGAGCAAGACTGCCGCCTACACAGTCGAATAATGATGGATTTACTGACGTTTGAAGAAAAACGCTCTTTATTTGTCACTTATTTTAAACAATTTCGATTTAGTGACAAATTAATAGCTCATAGTTCTAAAATTTTACAACAATATCCTACATTTAATGAACTCTTAAATTATTGTTTAGAAGAATTAAAAACAATGACTCATGTCGATATAAAACAACACGGACGCATAAGGGAAATATCTCTCATTACTTTAACTTGTCGAGTCGTCCAATTTGTAGTAGAAATTATGGCAGATGAAGTAGCAAAGTTATCACCTGATGATTCTTTAGCAAATCCTTCTATAAAAGATAGAAGGAAAATAGATCTAATGTTACATATAAGAGAAAATACGAAAGGTAAGCCTTATTTAAATATTTTTGATAATAAGGATGCTACAAAATGGAACCAAGCTCATTCTTTAATAAAAATGCCCCAATGCTTAGCTAATTTCTTGTCATCTTATATGCATGATATATATATTTAAAACTGTAGGATATTTATTTACAAATAAGCATATTTAAATTGATCCTAAATTACAAAAGAACTTTCTATAGATTAGAACCCTCAAAAAATCACTTAATTTCAGAAACTCACCAAAGTTACATTGTTACAATAGTAGGTATGTTACAAGGTATGTTTAATAAATGTAGTACATTAATGGCTGATATCTCAAGTAGTTTTTTTTTCTTACAGTGAAATTATGTTAAAAGTAACCGGTTAATTGTTAGGGGTAAAAGGTAGTATAGAACTTGCTAAAGTAACTTCCACTCAAAGTTCTGACGATTCATGGTAAGCTATTGTATAAATTATGACACCTTAATTAATGCTAAAATATTATTATTAATAATTTCAGCATTAAGTAGAACTAATATAGCTTGTAAAAAAGGAGTGAATCCATGACAGTATTAAATCTAGCAATTGTTGTTCAGAAATAAGTGAATTTAATAGCAATTTTGAGAAAAATGGCATTCTAGCCAAACCTTATATTAAATTTGTTATTGCTTCACGATTAATTACCAAACATTCTACATTCATACATGAACAGAGAGAATTATATAATTATTTAACTCAAATAATAGAAAATGGTGGTTTATTTTTGCTAATAGCTTTAATCCAGTATACTAATTAATTTTCATGGCAAAAGATGAAGGGAATTAGTCTTTTAAGAATTTCAAAGGAAAAATTAATGACTTTTTCTAGAATTACGTGAATCCTCGCTAGGTTATTACTTAATGGATCACCCCTTATGTACAGGGTGATTTTCTATAATGTCCATCCACCTTAACTTATTTATTTGGAGCAGTAACATTTTGTAAACAATGTGAGCTTGTAGAATTTTTTTCTGTACTTTTTGCACAGGTATTTGAAAATTGATCAAACATATTAGTATACAGGGTAGCTCAAAAAGTATACTTTTTTAAATGGGACACCCTATATTTGAATTAATTTATTGATTCTTCGTTTGATTGTAAGCATTTTTTATATAACAAGTCATATACTCAAAGTCAACGGTCTTTGAAATTTTAGCGAATAAACATTTTAATTTAAAATTTTAGGTTCTTATCTAGTAGCAATGGCTAAATCAATAAAAGTGACAGTGACAGTTAGGGATCGGCAAGACAAGAAATCTTGTCTTGACAAGCAATTTCTTGTCTTGTCTTGAAATTTTTTCAAGAAATAAAAACAAATCTTGTCTTGATCATTTCTTGAGAGTTGGGGTATTGTCTTGACTCAAGAAATCTTGAAAATTCTTGACATCTTGACAAAAGGGTAACCCCCGTTTAAAAGTCGTTTCTTTTGATACCTTGACAGAGGGAAATCCCTGTTTAAAAGTCGGGATGAGATTGGTTGATATGATGTTTATGCTTTATGCCTTAATCGTGGGTCCCGCGGTCAGGATAATATTGTTTTACATTTCGTTGCCTCATATGTGTTGACAAATTAATTTTTTTTCTGGTAGATATGTTCTATATTGAGTCTATTTTACCTTACAAATTTTTGCCTATTCTCTTCACTTAGAGCCGCTTGCTCTGGCTCCAGGCTGCAAACCGCACAAGTGCTAGTTTAGTGACCCTAACGAAGCTGAAAAAAGGAAACTGGAAAAACGGTCTACGTTTCGAGGAACAAATCTGCCCCCGTTGTCAAGAACGAACAAATCTAAAAATAAAAATGGTTAGTACATACAATAAAACAGTAAAAAGCTCTTGCAGATTGTTAAGCTTTGACTTGACTTTGTCAAAGGGTTTTTCAGCCTTGTTAGGGTCACTAAACTAGCACGTGTGCTGTTTACACCCTGGAGCCAGAGCAAGCGGCTCTCAATGGAGAGAACAGACAAGCATTTGTAAGGTAATTTTTTTTCTTAATTAAAAAAATTTTACGTAAATTCAAAATTTCTGCACGCCACTGAAGTAGATCCGCTTAGCAAAGTTCTTTTTGATTCTAATATCTTAGGTCATAACATATACAAAAATGATTAAAAAATCCTTTGTAAATAAAAAATCATCAAATATTAAAAAATCATCCAATTTTATTTAGCCCACAAGGCAGAGTTTTACCAAAATTAAAGTATCAATTTTAATTTTGTTCGTATTGACCTGATTTTTTAATAGTCAATATTCCGACCCCTTTCAAATGTTTTTTTGCCAATTTTTACATATTTATATCCTTTGGCCAATTTGGCTGCCACTGAAGTAGACTCGCTTTGCAAAGTACTTTTTGGTGCCAATACCTTAGGCCATAACATATCCAAAAATGATAAAAAAAACTTTGGAAATAAAAATGTTATTTTTTACATAATAATTTTTTATCCTTCCATTAAAAATGTTTCAGTGCTTTGTTTTTTTTTTCAATAAACTAGCAAACAAATGAGTTTTTTTTTATATTTTCAAGAAATTTCAAGATTTTCTTGATTTCTTGCCAAGAAATCTTGATCTTGAGAAGTAATTTCTTATCTTGTCTTGAAAAACAAGGATCATTTCTTGTCTTGATCTTGTCTTGAAATCAAGACAAGATCAAGAAGTTGTCAAGAAAATATAGACCCCTAGTGACAGTAACAAGTCCTTCAAAAAGGAAAAAGGATTTGTTATTAAAAATGCCATACTCGCAAAGCAAAAAACCAATAATTTAAAGTTCGTCTATTCGTAACAAGTATAATGCCGCAGCAACTCAGCGAGACTTAACACGAGAAAATCCAAGAATGCACGCTCCTTGCAAAAAAAAACAATTAAAAGGATATTGGAAAAAATTCAACAAACGTCAAACATTGTGAATGAGCCCACTCGCGTTACAGTCAGATCAGCCACACTAATTGACTATATATGTACAAATTATAATTCTAGGGATGTAGCGTGCTCCATATGGATGAACTGCCTATCAGACCATTCTGCGCAGATAATGAATTTCCCCACTAAACAAAGTTCAGTTGAAAATTTACAAAAGATTCTACAGCCAAAATAACATTGAAATTTTTAAGGCCTACATGGGCAGGGAAACCTGGTGGGGCGTGCTCCAGGCGGAGGATTTGAACCGGGGTTTTGATTTATTTTTAAACTATCTTCAGCACTACATCGATATAGCATTTTCTTTAAAAAAAGTAGAAGACAAGCAGGGTAAACCAGCGCCCTGGATAACATTGGGAATTAGAATATCATCAAAAACACTAAAAAACTTGTTTTGGAAAAAAATGCGACCGGGCGTGATTATGATCAAAATTACTACAATATGTACAAAAAATGTATAACAATGTTATTAAGAAAGCGAAGCACATGTATAACAATAAATTATTTTTTGAATCGGACAATAAATCTAGGGCGGCATGGAGAATTATTAACGATAACAATAATAATAGAAAGGCGAAAAATCTAATTTCTAGTATTAAAAATGAAAGGGGTGCTGTGCTGAATGATGGAAATGAAATTGTGAATTGTTTTAACCAGTACTTTGTTGATCTTTCAAAAAATGTGTCAACTAAATTTTCAAATGCTGATGGCGTTCCGCAGAATAGATTGCTACCAAAAACAATGGTTCTGTTAATGAATGTGAAATCATGGCAACAGCCTAAAAACTAAAAAGTTCCTTTTCGATTGGAATGGATAACATTCCTTCAAATGTGTTTAAAAAAATTGCTCACACTATATTGTTTCCATTGACATATTTAATTAATTGGTCGCTCATGAGTGGCATATTTCCTGATACTTTGAAAACAGCAAAGGTAGTTCCGCTTTTTAAAAAAGGCGATCTATCTGCCCTCGAAAGTTATAGGCCAATAGCCATTTTACCTGTACTTTTAAAGTTGTTGGAGCGAATTGTATATGACCAAATTGTGGATTTTCTGGTGCGTTTTAACATTCTTAGGGGTTGTCAGCATGGCTTTCGCAGTGGCCGGTCCACACACTCCGCAATTTCTGAGTTCTTAAATAATATCTACGAAAACTTAAATAATCAAAATAAATGCATTGGTCTATTTATGGATCTCAGCAAGGCCTTTGACCTGGTTGACCATGCTCTTCTTTTGGAAAAGCTATCTGGGTGCGGCTTGAGACGTAAGATTCACGAGTGGTTGCAGTAACCGTCATCAGATTGTTGAAATTGTTGGAATTAAATCTGAAAAATCAAACATAACATGTGCAGTACCCCAGGGATCCGTCCTGGGTCCTCTTTTGTTCTTGTTATTTATTAACGATCTGCCGGATGTTTGTAATAACAGTAATTTAACTTTGTTTGCTGACGATAGCAGTTACTTAGTAGCAAGTCATAGTATTCAGGAAGCTACCCGAGTAGCTCAAGAAATGTTACAACGATTTCATGGTTGGTTCAATGCAAACAGGTTGTGTTTGAACGTCGGTAAAACTAACTTTGTCTGTTTTGCTCCAAGAACTCGCATCCTCAATGAATAAAATCTAATAAAACTTAATAGTAAATCAATACACCAAGAGGCATGTGTAAAATTTTTGGGTGTTCACCTGGATAGTGGGCTTTGCTGGGATGCACACGTCGACCAACTGTGCAGGAAATTGGCTATCTCATCATATGCCATTTATCGTTTGAAACAGACTTCCTCAATAGATGTTGTTTATTCGTATTACTATGCTCATTTTTACAGCCATATAAAGTATGGTTTAATTTTTTGGGGCGGCTCACCCCACTTGACTCGTGCTTTTAAGATACAAAAACGCGTGATTCGAACAATTGCGGGGGCGGCTGAACTGGCTACTTGTAGGCCGTTGTTCAAGCGATGCAGGATCCTTACGCTACCGTCATTATACATTCTTGAAGTGCTTCTTTTCGTAAGAAAAAAATTTCAAAAATTCTATCAGAACAATTATTTTCATAATTATGGTACCCGTGGCCGTTTTGATCTAGTGTATACGATTCACACCCTTAGTATTGTTGAAAATAATATTTACTATATTGGTGCGAAAATATACAATAAACTGCCAGATAATTTTAAGCACGAACTGAATGGAAACGCTTTTAAAAGGTCTGTCAAAGAATATTTAATAAGCTATAGTTTCTATAATGTTCACGAATATCTAGATGTATAGGTTAGCAATATTGCTACTTTTCACGTTTCCATTAGTTCTATTATATATGTATCAAATAATGTTTGTATTATTATACCTATAGTTTTATATGTACAACAATAAACTCTACTACGGCCCATTATTAGCAATGCGCCGACACTTTGACTTGATCCATACTTGTTGCCTGTAAAGTCCAAGGATTTAATAAATATGTTTATGTTTAAGTCTGAACAGAAAGGAAAGAGTGATGCAAGATAGCGAAGATGAGCAACTTAATATATTACTTTCTGTGCAAGAAAATCCAAATATATCCATAAGGCATATTTCAAAAAGTTTACAAAAATGGAATGTTCGTTATACGTCCTATTCAAAAGTGCAGAAGACTCTTAAGAAAGCTCATTGCAAGCCTTTCAAGATCAGCCCACCCCGAAATTAACACAGACGCATAAAGAAAGGACAGTAGAATTTTGCCGCTTTATGCTGGAAAGAATAAATAATAATCCCAACTTTTTAAGAAACATCCTGTGGACGGACGAGTCTACCTTTGCTACGGATGGCATGGTAAATGGAAAAAATGCCATGTATTGGGCTACAGAAAACCCATTCTGTTACAGCTAATTTAGATTTAAAGGGCGCCAGTGCGTTAACGTTTGGTGCGGACTAATGGATAACAAAAATATTGGACACTATTTTTTTGATCAAAACTTGAATGGAGACTCCTCTTTAAACTTTCTCGCAAACGACCTAGAAGATTTTCTAGATGAATTACCTTTGCAGGGCTTCGGACATGTTATATTCCAGCAGGACGGAGCCCCACCCCATAGCACCTTAAGAGTGAGAAACCACTTAAACCAACGTTTTAACATATGGATTGGTAGCAGAAATGCACCAATTAACTGGCCAGCCAGCAGTCCAGTTCTGACTCCAATGGATGCGTTTCTATGGGGATATTTAAAAAACCGCATTTACCTAAATCATATTGAAAATACAGAACATCTAAAGTAACTAATTAGGAACGAAACAAATGAACTAAATGAAAACCATTCAAATGTTGTAAGAGGATCTTTGGAGAAACTCAATATTTAGGAGCAAATATTTTTATATGATATAGTTAGTTTTTTTATTCATTTTTATTTGCTAATATTTCAAAGAGAGCTGACTTTGAATATATGACTTGCTATATAAAAAAATGCTTAGTATTAAACGAAGAATCAATAAATTAATTCAATTAGAGGGTGTCCCATTTAAGAAAAGTATACTTTTTGATCTACCTTGTATACTAATATGTTTGATACATTTTCAAATACCTGTGCAAAAAGTATAGAAAAAATCCTACAAGCTCATATTTTTTACAATTATAGAAAATCACCCTGTACAGGTTTAATGGGTTATGAATATTCCTTATACTGTATGTTACGAAACAATCCGAAATTATCATCTTATTTAGGTTATTTATTAACCGATGAACAACATAATCCATTTGAGATGGTAGTAAGTAGTGTTAAGTCAACTCAAAATGTTTTAAATCCCAACATTATTTTTAGAGATGGAGATCATAGGAAACTTAATGAAGCTATGTTTAGAGCTGGAATAGAGAAAAAGGATTTGGAATTCGCCAGAGATATCGAAAATTTCCGATACTTGCTTAAAAGACCTACTGATCAGTTAGGAGTAATAATAAAACTATATATGAAATTTTCTGCAAATAATGCCTTTGAGTTTGATGACAAATTAGTTACATGTTTTAGGCAAAGTGTTTATTTGGTTACTGATAATATTATGATAGCTAATGCGGCAGAAGTTTTAGGAGAAAATACAAAATTTGAGAGAACTAATTTAATAAAAACACTATTGTAACGGAAACCCCTATTTACATACTTAGTTTTAGTATATATTATGTCATTGTATTAATTTCATTTATAGAATATAGTTACAATTTGTATTAGGTATATTGTGATAACATCATTTCATTCTTTTCTAAATTGTTGTTCACATATACTTATAACACTCAGTAAATAATATTTTGGTTTGTTTAGTCTACATAAAAACTAATAATTTCTTTGGAAGGCATAGGTGATTCGTATCACTGCATGTTTAGCTCATGTAACCCGATCCGGGAGATAAAAACGTATATTTATTTTTGTTAGATCATTACTTTTGACCTGAGAGTTAGTGAGTGAAAATAAAGCTAGCAATAGAACACGACCGCTGTTTGATTTTACTTTGCCGTTACACTATACAATCTCATCTAAACTATCTCTAGTTTAAAAAATGATTATGGATTGACTAATGATAATTTACGTATTATGTTCCCTCATATGGAAGAATACGAAACTCTAACCAAATAATTATATATTTACGATTCTTATGAACCGAAATTAAAACTTAATTTACGAGATAAAATTAGAGTTACTGTGACAGTTTTAGAAGGTGATACGTCTTAATAATGAATTATTGCAATTAATACGAACCAAATGGTAGAAAGAATAATCCAAATTTTCCAAATTACAAACAGACTACCTATGGAAAAATACAAAGATGTTATGCTTTGGTTAAAAAGCATGGTCGATAGAACTGATAAATTTGGTGCTTCGCAAACGGTCTAAAATGGTGGAACTGTAAGGAATGGGGTAGGCATCATTCTTTGAACACGAGTTGTGCTTTCGAATGTAGATGCAAAATCGAAATTTATCGTCTTTCTTACGAGCCAAATAGACAGGGCTTGATCACGGATTACTGGATCTCTCAATCACTCTTAACTTCAGGATGTCTTCGACCTCTTCATCGATAAACTTTTGCTTGTAGGGAGACACTTAAATAAAAGCTATAGGAGTAGAAAATCATGTATTTTATTCGTTATTATTTAATGAAAATGATATTGTTCATCAATTTCAGTCCTGTATTTAGAAATACTATTGTGGTTAAAGACGATTGGCTAGCAACACCTTTTATGTCTTTCAAAAGGCAAAAGTTTGCAAATCAAGTAAGTGCAGGGTCAACTACAATAAACAACTTATTATGTTGGTTTATAATAGATTAGAACCCTCAAAAAATCACTTAATATCAGAAACTCACCAGTTACATTGTTATAATGGGAGGTATGTTACAAGGTATGTTTAATAAATGTAGTACATTAATGGCGAAATTTAAGGATAGGTCAACCATGAAACAATACATGTCACTAAAGCCAGTAAAACGTGGAATTAAAATATGAACAAGATGTGATTCATTGACAGGGTACGTTTATGACCTAAATATTTATAGTGGCAAAGAAACGAAAGTCACTGAAGGAACCCTCGGCGAACGTGTAGTAAAAAAGCTGACTTCAATTCGCCAAACAACAAATGTAGTTCTGTGTTTTGACAGATTCTTTACATCAAGCTGATGAATGAGATTGAAATTGCTGCAGTGGGGACCTGTATGAGGAGTCGCAAGGATGTGGCAAAATTTGACGGAAAACTAACAAGAGGGGAATCTCAAATAAGATCTAGTAATCAGGGAACTTTAGCTATCAGATGGCAAGATAACAAAGATTTTGTATTGATTTCCAACTGCCATAAAGCAATTATAACTACAGTTCCAAGAAAAATGAAAGACGGATCAAGTGTAGAAGTTCCATGTCCTGAAGCAATAGCGTTTTACAACAAGTTTATGGGCGGCTGGGACCATGCCGATCAAATGGTTTCTTTATATGACATTAACAGAAAATCTGCAAAGTGGTGGCGAAAAGTGTACTACAAATCTCTTATGATGGCGGTTCATAACTCCTTTATCATATTCAAAGAAACGAATCACAGCAACACTACCTTTATTCAGTATGTTGCAAAACTAGCAGAGTCACTCATAGCATAAGGTAGAACTGGTGTCAAGCGTAAAAGGACCAGAAAAGTTGGCAGACACTCTCAAGCATGGGCGGAACATAGAAATGTTGACGATCATTTACCTGAAACAGGGCTTACAAGAAGAAGGTGCTATCGTTGCTCTCAAAGAAAAATTTAAAAGAGAACCAAACTTTTGTGCAGGATGTGTGGTTTACGATTGTGCGTAGATTGTTTTACGCCATATCATAACTAAGTTAAATAACTGTTGGGACGAATGTATTCCACCAAAAAACCCTGCTAAGACATCAGTGTCCCATCATTTTTTTATAAAAAAACGTTTAAAATAAAAGTTAAAATCCACAAATTTATTTTTTTGTTTATTTTTACCTAGGAATTCCAAATTTCAAAACAATAATCTTAACCCTCGGTTAGTCGCGCAAGGATTGTATACGCGTATAGTCGCGTGGGTGACATGTGTCACCCACGCAATTTAGATCACTTTAATAAGAAAAAAAATTATAAATAAAATCAATGGTCATATTTTTGGATTATTGGGGGTGTTTACTATTTTTATAAGACAAAAAATATTTGCTAATATTTGTAACATATTTTCGTCTTCAGTAATATGGTCATCCTGTTACTCATCGCTTAGCTCTTTATACTGCTTTAACCAAATATCTGGATCACTACTTGTTACAGCCATTTGTCGTTTAAGTGGACAGTCCATTATCTATCTGCGAAATACACTGTAATATGTACATACAAATATAACATGTACATAGAAAGAAATGCATACATACATATAAATACATAAACAAAAAATAAAAACCAAAAAATACAAAAAATACACACAAATACATATGTACATACAAATACAAATGTAATATGTACATACAATGTACAAATACAGTGTAATATGTACATATAAAAGATAAGTTGTTTTGAAGAACTAGGTAATTGCAAATTTGTATTTATCCTATTTGGGATATAATATTAGTAAGAAATATTATGATACATCACAAAACCTTGTATAAAATTGGTGACGTCTATTGCCGCAATAAATACTTTAACATAATACAAAATATCTTAAGAAACCTATAAACACAACTTTTCAAAATGACTAACACGTTTAGTCGCGCGGGGGACAAGTCGAATATTTCGGTAAAATACGGAAAACAACTAACTTCTCAATACACCCGCCTAGGATACCATAAAGAGCTTCGAATGCTCAGCAGCTACTAAAATCCCTGGACGCCAGAACGTTCCTGTTAAAAAACTGTGTTGTGAAGAGTGGGAGTGGGTGACATATGTCACCCGCGCGACTAACCAAGGGTTAAAAAAATAAATCCGGATTGAAAGGGTTAAGTAAATATAAGTTAATCCTGTTTCGAAAGTTGATTACAATTTTTAACGATCTCTTATTAAAACATAAACTGATTTGTCAGCAAATAAGTTAGTTGTTCGATTAATCAATCGGTATATTTTTTATACGATTTTGATTATTCGTATTGCTATTTTTACCTATTACTGATATATGTGTTCTGTATTAAGTACTGTTTGCAATATTTTGCTGATATTTTTCTATTCTGTTTGCATTATCTTACTTATATTTCTCTATTTGTCGATATATTTCTCAGTATGGAGGCACTAATTAGGCAAAGAAAGAGCAAAATATAACTCGTATCGAAAACTGGTGTATTCAAAATAACCAGCTGGTTCATGATCCTATTTCTCTTTATGAATCTCGAAAGGAGATGCTAATTAATGCTTTCACACAATTTACTAGTGTACAAGATGATATTGATGAATTGGACGATTCCGATAGTCAAGTTAATGTAAGAAATGTAGTGGAAGATCAGTTCTATAACAATTTGTCAATGCTTAATTCAAAAATTAAGTCACTTTCTCCCAGTTTAAGTTCTGTTAGTAACAATCAAAGTTTTGCCCAACCGAATCGTATAATTATTCAACAATCTAGTGTGCCCAATGTTAAACTTCCTGAACTCAACATTCCTCCTTTTTACGGAGATATTTCCGAATGGACACCCTTTTATGAACTCTTTGAGACCTTGATTACAAACAATCCCGATTTAAATGATATTCAAAGATTAATGCATCTTAAATCCTATTTAAAAAAAGAACCACTCGATCTGATTATCAATTTACAACTAATCAGTTACACTTCAAAGTAGCTATTGACATCTTGAAAAATAGATACGAAAATAAGTTTTTGATCATTAATTCTCATTTAAAAAATCTGATAGAACTTCCTGCTTTGACTAAGTGTTCTCCACATAATCTTAGATATTTTCTAACTAAAATGAAACAAAATACTGAGTCTTTAAAAAACTTGAAACTTCCAGTGGAACATTGGGATATTATGTTAATTTACATTCTTTCTGGAAAACTGGATTATAATACCCGCAGAGCATTTGAAATGGATAAAAGTCTCACTACGCTTCCAGCCTTAAATGAGTTTTAGCATTCTTAGATAAACGCTGTCTAGTACTGAAAAATGTTGCTCCTATTTCTTTTCAAAATTCACAAAGCCTTCGACCACAAAATAAATTCACTCATCATGCGCATATGCAGCCCTCAAATTCTGGTTCTTTTTATGACAATCTAAAATGCATTTATTGCCAAGAAAATGGTCATAAAATTTATAAATGTTTTAAATTTAAAAATAGTCGTCATACTGAAAAATCAGATTTCGTAAAAAATTGAAAATTATGTCGTAATTGTTTAGGACAACACAATGTGGAGAGTTGTTTTTCCTTACAAAGATGTACAGTATGTCGTAGAAAACACCATTCGCTGTTGCACTTTGATCTTCATAAGACAGAAAAAACCAATAATAATGTTAATTCACAAGGCAACAATAACTCGTCACCGATGTTTGTTCACGATGCAAGTCCTCAAAATAATTCTCAGATTCAAGATAATTCTCAACAAAGATTCACTCATTCTCAGAATAATAATGGAGAACAAATCTTACGCTCTCGATTTCCTTCAAATGAAATTCATAGGCCAGTTATTCCTCAAAATAGAGGTCAACGTCTTGCTCTAAGAGAACCTCAAAATCTAAACAATAACCATGGACAGACGAGTGAAGAATTACAAAACAGGTCTCAGCCTTCTGACAATGCCGCAACCTTTTCGGCTTTTTATGCCAAAAAAGAAGTTCTTTTAGCTTCGGCTACTGTAACTATGTATACTGTCAATAAACAACCCATTCTTGTCAAAGCAATACTTGACTGTGGAAGTCAAACATATTTTATAACTGAAAACCTTGTGAGAGCTCTTGGCTATGAACCATATGAAAGAAAATTGCAAATTTCTGGTATTTCTAATGTAAATGCGTTCTCTAACAAAATGATTGATATCAAAATACATTCCAACGTTGAATATAATAAAATGTTTGCAATTTCTCGTGTTCTACTGCCTCAAATATCTTGTCATTTGCCTCAAATTCCTGTAGATATTAATATTCTCTCTATACCTGACAGCATAAAGCTAGCTGACCCCACTTTTTATAATCCATCTCAGATTGATTTATTACTTGGCGCAGACATCTATTATGACTTAATTACTAATGGAATAATAAAATTAGGAAAGAACCTCCCGGTACTACAAAATACTCATTTAGGATGGATTGTAGCTGGAAACATTCCATTCAAACTTTTGATGAATCATCTCACGCTTACCGAACCTAATTTAGAAATGTACTCAGAGCCCAATTCAGACGTTTCTTTGTTTGTACAATCTTCCAACCTAGACAATATAATACAAAAGATTTGGGCAATTGAGGAAGTTCCGAATAAGCCTGTGCTTACCTCTGAAGATGAGTTAACCGAAAAAATATTCTCTGATACCTTCACAATATTACCAAATGGTTCTTTTCAAGTAGATCTCCCGCTGAAAATTCCCCAGGAACACCTAAACTTGGGTGATTCATTTGCAGTCGCCAGCAAAATATTTTTTAATTTAGAGAAACGTTTTGAGAAAGATCCGAATTTGTTCAATCAGTATCAACAATTTATAAACGAATATGTTAATCTTGGTCACGCTCAATATGTTCCACTCAACTTAAAAAATGAAAATATGGAAAATAAGTATTTCTTTCCCCACCATTGTGTTTTGCGTGAATCTAGCACGACAACAAAGTTGCGTGCTGTTTTTGACGGTTCGATGAAAACCACTTCAAATTTTTCGCTGAATGACATTCTTTTAAAAGGTTTTCCTGTTCAACCAGAACTCTTCGACATTTTGTGTCGATTACGAATTTTTGAATTTGTTCTAATATGTGACATTGAGAAAATGTTCCGACAAATTAAAATCAATCCCAAACAAGCCTTTTTATAAAATATCTTATGGCGCGATAATAAAAACGAAAACTTGAAATGTATTGAACTTTTGACAGTTACCTATGGGACAAACTGTGCTCCATACCTTAGTACTCGATGTTTGATGGAACTGGCTACTAGAGGAAAAAGTGATTTTCCCCTAGCTGCAGACGCAATATCAACTCAATGTTACGTGGATGATATTTTGTATGGTTGCGATTCTTATGACAGTTTAGTTGAAGTTTTCAAGCAACTCAATGAGCTCTTTAATACCGCTAATATCCACTTACATAAACGGTACTCTAATTCTAAGGCTTTTCTTGAAAATATAAGTACTAAAAATAATCAACTTGCTTATGAAATAGATTTCTAGCAACGTACTAGGTCTATCGTGGAATCCTGATGGTGACAACTTTGCCATCTCTTTGCCTCAAAATCTTCAAAATAAATCTGAAACTAAACGTTAAGTCTTGTCTATAATAGCCCAAATGTTCGACCCTCTAGGTTTTATTGGCCCTGTAATAGTCACTGCAAAAATTATTATGCAGAAAATTTGGCTCTCCAAAATGGACTGGGATGATACTCTAAATTCGGAAATCCTAAATGATTGGAATAATTTCCTAACCTCAATTCCAACTCTCGCTCACTTAAAAATCCCACGATTCTTATTTTCGAAAGGAACAACTGTCAAAATTGAATTGCACGGATTCTCAGATGCAAGTTTAAAAGCTTATGGAGCGTGCATTTACATACAAAAGATTTATGAAGATAATTCAGTTTCTTGTAACCTTGTGACGTCTAAAAGTAGAGTCACCCCTCTTAAATTCTTGAAATTTTCGAAAATAAAATTGCAATTCACAGTGTTAATTTATGGACAGATTCTCAAATTGTTTTATGTTGGTTAAAGTCGCACCCGTCCAGATGGACAACGTTCGTATCTAACCGTGTTTCTGACATTCAACAATTATCTTCCGATTTCCAGTGGTGTCACGTAAAATCGTGTGACAATCCCGCCGATGCGCTTTCCAGAGGCTGTACGCCTAATGAAGTGTTACAATCCACTCTTTGGTGGCATGGCCCCCTATTTCTACAAAACCACGACTTATGTTTAAAAAATCTAGAGATACCTACTAATCTTGACGCAATTCCCGAACAAAGAAAAATTACTTGTCTTGTACATAAACAATCTTATTTTTATGATGAAGTTCTGTGCAAATTTTCTTCCTATTCCAAATTGCAACGAGTTTTAGCTTTTTGTATAAGATTCTCAAACAATTCCATACCAAACTCTACAAGAACTTTCCTCTATCTGTGAAGGAACTATGATTTTCTCAGAAAGCAATACTTAAAATATTACAGAAAAAATATGTTATTCTCTCCTTCTTGGTTGTATTATTAAACCATTCAGTTCTGCGTGTTTTCCAACGCATGTTACAATTTTCTGCGTGTATCACGACCTTTCTAACTCATACTCATAGGGTATATGTACCTGATCTAAGTTTAGTTACCTAAATGTTTTCTCATTATTGTGTGCGAGATTGATCTCTAGAACCGTCAGAAATAGATATTTGAAGTTCTCACTCCAACGGGGGAGTATGTTGTGAAACGAGTCACAACAGGTTATACAATATTTTATAACTTGCCCTCGGACTATATTATTTGTCCTTAACTGCTAAATAAAATACTATTCTACTTCTATTTAAATTAAAAGCATAAAAATATGCCTAGAGCACGATACATTTTTCCTAGAAATTGAACTATCAAAGAGTTCCGCCGTAACAGACAGATCGGCAAAGTAAGCCACAAATAAATTCCAAGAAAATATAACTCGCATAAAAACCTTTGTCAGTTTCCGATCGAATCGATCGATATTCACCCTTTCCACTCTAAATCTAGTGACGGATTGTCCCGAACGACCCACTTCCAAACATGGCCTCTAGAACCATCCAATCACAGCAAGCGTTTACCCCACTCAATTAATACACTCAGCGATCGCGACGCTGACATCATCCCTTAACAAAATTCTTAAGTCTTGAAGTTACCTTCAAGAGACTCGCTTCTCGTCCCTCTAATCACGTTCGGCTAAGGCCAATTTCTCGGTATTTACGATTTCGTCCCTACAGTTCTAATTACGTTCAGCTTAATGCTAATTTTTCGGTATATGTACCATTTCGACCCTAGCCATTCCTATTTACCCTCGGCTTAGAGCCAATTTCTTGTTCTTTTCGACTTAGATAATTCGATATTATATATCTCCCGTTCCAAGAACACAATTCATGCGAGTTTAATTCTCCAATAAAGCCAAGATTTCCTTTGCAATAATTAGAACTTATCTTTCACACAAGTGTGTAAATTGTTCCTGTTTGGTATAGATAGAAAGAACTAGGCCAGTGTCCTGTCCTAGGATGTACTTTTAATCACATATTTTGGTGTAATAAATTAAATAGGTTAAAGCAAATTTGAGCCTATTATTACATCTGGTCCTTCGACGAAGAAAATAAAATTTGGAAAAGCAGTTCCATTAATTCTAATTGGATTGCCAATCGAAACCTCGCAAATCTAATAGTAAGTTTTTTTTTAAGTTTTTCTTAATAGAGACTCATGGCCGTATGCACCGTCTGTGTGTTCCTTTACTTAAGTACTATTTGAGACTTAAGCTCAATATTTTATATGCACCGCGATGTAACGGCACACAAGTGATACTTAAAGTTAAGTTTCCCAAATCGCCGACTTAAGAGTTAAGTAGAACATTTTTTTACTGTTTCGAGTTTTCAGGATATGTTTTGAGGTTGAGGTTTTAAAAATAAGGCTTATTTTACTTACATCTTTTCCAGTTATTATTTATATAATAATCTCTATTTACGCAAAAAGGGTAAAATAGATTTTGAGGTTTTTTGTTTATTAATGATGACTGGGACATCGTGGATATTGTTGAAATGGGCTTTCCAAGAAGAATCTATCAACGTGAAAACTTTTTTGAAGATATGGACCAGTTATTATTTTTCAGAAGGTTTCGATTGAGGAAAGCCACAGCTTTGCAAGTATTACAAGAAATAGAGGAGCAGTTGGAATTTGATAACGATTTGTAACTATATAATTGTTATTTTGTCAGAAATAGAGTTGAATTTTCATAATTAATTACTTTAGAAACAATAGTGTTACACCAATGAATCAGCTTTTAGTAGCTTTGAGGTTCTATGGTTGTGGGAAACATCAAATTAGTTTGGGTGACTTTATGGGAATGCATCAAACAACAATTTCAAGAATTGTGAAGTGTCCTTTGCAATTTCAAGTTTAGCACCTCGCTACATCAAACTACCAGACCAAGCAGAATGTGTAAGAGTTCAAAGCGACTTTTATTCAATTGCAAGGTTTCCTAAAATTTTGGGGTGCGTCGATGGCACACATGTTAAAATACAATCACCTGGTAAGGTTAAAATTTGATATTGTTTTTTAACATTTGTTTTTTCTTACTAAAAATGTAGCTACTCATGGAATAAAATTACTTTCTGGATTGACGCCATAAAACAAATTTGGTAACCTTGTTTACTACCAAATACTACATATATTTATATATACAGATTATGAACATCACCATTTACGAATCCTCAAAAATTCCCAATTACTTGCTGTATTCTATTATTTTGGCAATGGATATATGCAATTTTACATTTGGCATAGAAAACAACCTAGTGTTGCTGTTGCTAGAGGAATTAAACACCTACGTTACCTTTTTGCTGATATTCTGGTTTGGTATGGTCCTGCTCTATGTTGTTATTTTGAACCTCAAGCACAGAATTAAAGCAATTTCTCGCCTTTTTCACTGAACGTACTGTTGGGGATGAGGAAACACTCGCATTAATGTTACTTCCGCTCTCCTAAAATGGTAACATATTTAGCTAGTCTTTTACGGACAGCATTGTACATGACCATATATCAGTCTAAGATAATTTTAACCAGATGAATCTGAATTGTTTAGCTATCTTATTTATAAAATCGGTATAACCTGATTAATAAAAAATAATTATATGTATACATATTTTAGCACTTCTCAATTCAGAAGATACAGGCAAGTTCAATGTTTGTGCAGAAAAACCACGGGCATCCCACTGCACTGAAGCTTCAGAAGTACAACTATTCTCTTTTGATGCTTTCTAAAAATAGAATTTTTTTATCAGTTACATGCTTATATCTATTAATTGAAATTACAATTGATTTTCAAGCTTAAACTTTGCGTATTACAAATACTATGTAACTATGAATTAGAATAAATACATATTAAAACTTCATCATGATTGTCATAAGTTTCATTTTCGTTACTGTCCTGTTCAAACACTATTATAATATCCTCATTATTTTCTATTACATTGTTTTGGTTGTCACTGTCAAATGGATGTATATTTAACCCTTGAATTTTTTTTTTATTCATAATCGATAACATTAGCTCCTCTGTACCATCCAATTTTCTGATGGGTAGTTTTCCCATACCAGTTTTCAAAATATACTTTTTTTCATCCGTAAGGATATTTTTTACCTATTTCTTTTCATTTTCATAAAATTCAGTTATATTCTGAG
The DNA here is from genome assembly GCA_016904865.1 of Pissodes strobi. Classification (NCBI taxonomy): domain Eukaryota; kingdom Metazoa; phylum Arthropoda; class Insecta; order Coleoptera; family Curculionidae; genus Pissodes; species Pissodes strobi. The sequence goes on from MU183825.1 coordinate 119,802, forward strand.
TAATTTTAGCTTTGTCAAGGCTTGGAACCTGCAGATATTTACGTTTTGAAACTTCACCTTCCAATACCCTCATATCATGTTTCTTATTATTGTAACACTTTTTCAGTTTTTCACTGTCTCTAAACACTCCTTCTGAATTAGCACAATTAAATTCTGCTTCAATATTTTTCCATGCTTTATTTTTTCTTCCCTAGAGGTTCTGTCGGTCTTTTTATCTTAAATGATGTGGGCATATTTAGCAATAATAGATATTAATATTTGTTTTTCATTTTGTGAGAAAATACGCTCGCGCTCTCTTTTATTCTCGGACATTTTAAAGTAAGTTGAATAAACTAAACCCTGCTAATCACCAACATGTGACCATATACATTATACATGTGACACATAGCTCGTGGTGCCGGTGGTGCGTAAACTGCGGATAAAACGTTAAGTGAAGCAAGGGCTAACTGTAAAATTCCAAAAATAATGCAACGTTGCCATATCAAAACTTTTCTTAACAAAGAAACATAGAAACTCGGTGCATAATAAAACCATTCTTAAAGTTAAGTCTGGATTCATTCTAACCTAAAAGTGGGCACATGTTTACATTTTTCCTCCAGAGTTTTTTCAAGTTTTTTCATTATAATTGACTGAATTTATAGCTCAAAACAAGTAAAAAGTGTGTATTTACATTTTTTCTTGCAGTATTGGTAATTTGCTGTTGTGATAGTTTTGAATTTGGTGTTGTATTTACACAGAGTGTTACACCCTTCTACAAGATGTCTTTAACCTGATCAAAATGTGCTTCTGAGTGTATTTTCAAGGATGTTACAAAGAGCAAAGACATTAAGGATCTTTTTGGGGGATCCTATGATATGTGTAGGAAGATTTTGTGTAGAAATTGTTCCGGGTTATAATCAAGTGACATTCGAGTTCTGACTGCACAGGCACGAGTGGTAGCATTCTACTGTCCTGAATGTGTAGTAACTATACATACATCTGTGAAGGAACTTCCAAGTCTAAACTACATTGGATATGTCTCTAAAATGTCAGGTAACTAATTCCAACTTAAATTCCAGTACAAAAGTAGGGAAACAAAATCAAATCACGGGGACCAGTATATCTGAAAAGGATCAATCAATTGACAAGGCTTTTGACTCATTAACAAGAGATCTTAAGAATTTGATGAACACGCAAACGGAACAAATTGGCTTACGGCTGCATTCGGTAGCCAATAATATCATGGATGCAAACAAGGATCTTGTCAGACTACTTAGCCAGAAAAGTTTAACACCAATGTCACAACTTGAACAAGACAAAATTGATATTGTTGACCTGAGTGAAGCCGTTAATCAAGCTTTTGTTGTTTCCAACAGCAATAAAACACAGCCGCCCACTGCTTTGAAAAATGCTGGACAATTTGTAAAGGGATCCATTAATAATACTACTGGTTTGACTGCAGCTCGTAAACAATCCTGGTTCTATGTTGGCAATTTGAGTGGAGACACAACAGAGGATCAATTAAAGAAACATTTGGAATTAAATGGAATACCTGCTCTAGTGACAGAAATTGCAATCTAGAAATGAATTTATTGCATCTTTTAAAGTATCGGTTGATCCTCAACATGAATCAGATATTTTGAAGCCATTTGTTTTCTTGAATAGGAGCCAAAACTCAAGGAATTCCAAAAGCATTTTTTTCACAGAAGCAGAAATCCAAGTCATCTGAGAAATTAGCTAATTTAAATGTTTATTACCAGAATGTGCGAGGATTAAAAACCAAGTTAAACCTGTTGATGCTCTCTAGTGCTATTGAAGACTATGACATTCTCCTATTCACAGAAACCTTCTTGGATGAGACAATTGGAAATGAAGAACTTGGCCTAGAGAACTACACTATCTTTAGGTGTGATCGCTCTAGACTTTCTAGCTCCTGCACTAGGGGAGGAGGAATACTGATAGCAGTGAAGAAGAGTTTGTCAGCCATGAAAATTAATACACATGTGACCAGCATTGAGCATGTTTTTATTTCTATAAACCTGGGTTTCAATAAGTTGCTGGTTAGTAATGCATATATCCCCCCAGCTTCCTCCCTAGAGGTTTATGAAGCCTTTTCTGAATCTGTGTCTATGGTTCTTCAAGATGCTTTATTGGTGAGCAGTAACTATGATATCCTTTTGTGTGGCGACTTTCATGTTCCTGATACATTCTGGACAAATGATGAATATGGTGCAAGTCCTCATGGAATACTTACAAATCAAGTATCTTGCCTATCTGAGTGTATGGCTTTTTTCAATTTAAATCAAATTAACACAGTTCCTAATGCTAGAAATAGATACTTAGATTTAGTTTTTTGTAATGTAATTTGTAATGTTTCTGCAGCTCAATACCCTATTGTAAATTGTGATTCTCATCACCCAGCATTATGTTTTAATTTGGTAACTGGTAAAGTATTTAAAACAATTTAATATGATTTAGAATTTTACAACTTCAACCTTGCTAACTTTACTGATATAAATATGTATCTTGCATCAAAAAACCGGAATACCTTATTGGGAACCAGTAATATTAATTTAGCTGTTGAAAAATTTTATGAAATTATAGATAGTGCTATTGAAATTTTTGTACCAAAGAGAAGAGCGAAGAATTTAACATTCCCAAAGTAGTTTAGCAATGAATTAAAATTAAATATAATAGAAAAAAAAATTGCACATAAAAAATATAAAAATACTAGCTCTTATTATGATTATCAAACTTTCTCTAAGAATAGACTAAATTGTAAATTATTAGTGCAAGCAGATCATAATAATTATATTAGTAATTTCGAAAATAATATGCAATCCAGCAAAGAGTTTTGGAGTTATGTTAACTCAAAAAAAGAAAACCATGAATTACCAAAAAATCTTTTTTATGGAGATATAAACGCGGACTGTCCCATAAAAATTGTAGAATTATTTGCTCAACACTTTTCATCTGCATATGTAAACCACAGTGATAAGAACTTAAATTTTTTCTATCATAAGACAACTGATTTATCTACTTTGCATTTTTCATGTATGGATATATTTAATCAGTTAGATCAGTTGAATAATAGTCTGGGATGTGGTCCTGATGGATTAACAGTTCTTTTTCTAAAAAAAACACCAAATTTGTCATCTCTGAAATAATTTGTCATTTATTTAATTTATCCCTATCAAATGGCACTTATCCGGAGGTCTGGAAAATATCATATATGACTCCAATATTTAAATCAGGTGACCGACATGACCTATCAAATTACAGGCCTATAAGCAAATCCTCTTTACTAGCCAAGACTTTTCACTGCTTAGTCTCAAATAAGATCACACCCCACTTTAAAAATATTCTTTCAGATGCACATCATGGTTTTATACAAGGAAGATCTACAGTAACAAATTTACTGAAATATCAACATGATATTGATCCACGACCACGTGCTCTACAGCGGACAGCAGACACAGCGGATGTGCGCTGCACTACCTGCATTTCCTATAACCCTCTACACATCCATTGCAATCTTCTTTCGGGACTTTTATTTTTTCACCGCGATCCTGTGTTCGGGATTCTAGACACATTTTAATTGAACGATGAACTTGGAAAAATTTATAAACTGTTGATAACAAATACTTAATTTTTTTAATGGATGACACTGAGTTTCTACAACGATTAAATGAAAGCAGCATCATCGCGTATCACCGAGTCTGCAAGTTGAATTTTGATAGGAAGTTTTTATTATTCTGTAATACTTGTAAAAAAGACAATAGTTCGTACGTCGAAGTTCGAGAAATTCATCAAAACGCTTTTGAGGCTTTAACCGCTTTCCTATACAGCGAAATCGTTGCCAAAGAAAAAGTATTTTCGCTCATACATATTTCATCGTTATAAAGCATTACTTGTAGAATTCGCAGCAGATTCACCTGTTGAACATGATTTTAGCAGTTATCGGACCGAATATTTGCAGGGAAAAAAAATTTGTCGAGTTACGGTAACGAGATAGTGATAACGGCTAGCGACCAGTTTGTACCGAACAAAATTGTTTATAAGAATGGGATTAATTTTACAAAGTTGCTATATGACAAACTTGTTCACGAGTCATCGACGAAATCGAGAATAGTTGATGTAGCTTACGAATTGAGGGCATCTGTAAAAAGTTTGCAATGCAACAGCAAAGAATATACTCAGGAGTATAATGCGATGGGCGATTGGGAGATACCCGAACTTTTGCAGAAATTTATTTCGAGTCTCATTAAGGGTCTAGACGTTCGTCGTCAGACGCCTGTTGACGATGAGGTGAAAAGTAGCTCGATTTGCCAAGATATAATTTATATTGTTTCAAAAGGTAGACTGAAACCGTCCAAACATTTGATGTTGGGTATCTCAATGAAATCTTTGACGAGTAGCCGAAAAGTATTGACAATATTAAACAAATATGGACACACGATAGGATAAACAGATGCAGCAGAATTAGAAACCGAGTTGACGTATGCTGCATGTGAGTATGTGGACACTTTAAGCGGAAAAGACACTTTACACGATACTGTTGGTATTGTATACCAGTTTATTTCACAAGACACACCGCAGTCATCTGTTTATGAGGAGTCAACGCCGGTGAAAATGATAGGTCGAACTCGAGCCTTGAATCGAATTTCGCGAACCATCCTCCTCAAAAGAGAAGACGGCGGTTCCTGGGAAACCTGTCGCGAAAACTATTTTACATTCTGTGGCGCACACATCTGACATTTTGAAGCTGAATTGTCCGAGATTTAATTTAGTCCATTTGTCTTTCCCGCATTTCAGAAACTCCGATTTGGGTCGGTTTCAATAGCAAAACCATTCTTGATACGAGTGAGATTCAAGTCGTAAAATATTTGCCGCAAATAAACTTGTCCCCAACATCCTACAGTGTGGTCCGAGAAGCTTTGCGTATGGCAATGCATTTGTGAACATGGGCGGGTCTCACACAGAAATGGCATTTTTCAAAGCTTTGGGAAAATACATTGACGGCAGTGGACTTGTCGATGTACTTGTTCAGTCTGAAGTTCTCCCAGCAGGTTCGGTCACTGGGTTCATAACGGGGACGCATTTCAATAGGTGCAAGCGAATCCATCCATTGCTTGCTTCCGTCATTCAAACTTTCCAGTTCTCGCCGAGAATAATATTGTGTTGCCGGAAACTATCATCGAAGATTTAACTGAAATCCACAAAACTTCGACTAGATCTGATGAAACTGTACTTGCGTCAGTGAATTTAGCAGATCGTCATCGGAAATTCATAGCTTCTTGCCTTGAAGGAAGTTATGGGAAAACAGCACAATATCATTCACAATATGTTGAGTTAGTCATGTATTTTTCCGATTTTCTCGATGCATGAGAATTAATTGCTTTATTCGAAGAAGGTGTTTCTCTACGAAGAATATCTGAGCAAGTTGGGAAACCTAGAAGCACTATACAAAGCCTCATAACTAAATGGATCATTGGATAGAAGGGCTTGAAATGGTAGAAAAAAAATTTTCAAACGAAAATAAAGATAATGATCTAATAGATTATTTGCGAAACAATCAATTTCAGACACCAGTAGAAGTACATAACTAAACTAATTTTCGTGGGACAGTAAGAACGGTAAGAAATCGTATAAAGACAAATTCGGAACTGAGAAACAGGGTAGCTGCTAAATCGCCATTTTTGACCGTTATGAATAAAGGGCAAATAATAGGGTATGGCAAGGTATGGACTTTTGGACTAAGGTAGTATTTAACGATGACAACATTTTTCAGTCTTACTATAGCGGGCAAATTAGAGTATACAGGCCGCCAAATATATGGTATGAAGAAAGATATACCCAATATGTTAAAACAAGATTTTCTGTTAATGTATGGGGGTATATGACTTCCAGAGGGCTAAGAATATGTCACCATATTCGAGGAAGATTTAACACTCAAACTTATATACACATTCTTCAAAATGTTATGTTGCCATCAGTAAACAATATATTTCAGCAAGAATTATACCAGCATTATAACTGCCTCGTCCATACAGCAAGGAGAGTTTGGGACTGGATACGGGAAAATAACATTTCATTGTTACCTTGGCCCTCAAGAAGAGCTGATATCAATCCAATTGAAAACGTTTGGGGATATATCGTGAAAGAAGTCAACAAAAAGAATGATTTCCATCCAGAAATCAGTCATGATTTGTGGAATAAAATTGAAGAAACCTGGAATAATTACAATGTTCATCACGCCCAAATGCTGGTGGCAGCAATGCTTAAGCCGGCTCCAGACTATCTGACACATGCCCTTCCAACGCTGGTTCCAATATTTGTTGCAATGTTTGCCCTAAATATTCATGGCGGTGACGTTGGCCAAACTGTGCCACCAGACAATGCGTCCAACATTGCAACCAGCGTTTGGTCCAAAAGTTTGTGACTAGTCGTTACATCCAGTCGTGTTTTTATTCATCATGGAGAACGATACTGTGTGCAACGCCGCTTCCATTATTGTGTTATCTTGTGCACTTTTGTTGACAAAATGAAAAAAAGACGTCGTCGTAGGTGGTGGATGGTATCTCTTAACCGGAGCAGAGGAAAGTAAGTATTTTTGTACACTTTGCTGCTCAAAAATTAAAAAAAAAATGGCTATTACGCTGCCTTGTTTGTCATATCACTAGCGTTTTACCTCTGGTAATATGAAAATATGATTTCAGATATAATGCCTCAAATATGCTGTCAGACCTTAGATGAGAGCCCTCTGGGAAATTTGAGAAGTTTTGCAGAATGTCTGCTACAGATTTTGAACATCTACTGAATTTAATAGGACCAAAAGTATCAAAAAAGAACACACACTTAAGAAAAGCAATACCGGTACAAGAACGCCTAGCAGTAACCTTAAGATTTTTAGCCTCTGGAGATATCTTTGCGAGTCTTCGTTATCTTTTCAAAATCTCACCTCAAAGTATTTCCTGCATAGTACGCGAAGTATGTGAAGCCCTAAATGATGCACTGAAAGATACAATTCAGGTAAGTAAAAAACTTATTTTATTACGAATTAAAATAATGTTTAGGGATATAAAATTTACTGAAAAGTGTACTTCCTATATTATTTAGAAGTCAGAAAGAAATGTAAAATTCAGAAAACAAGTAGAAATTCCGATTGGGTTTGACAAAAGATATCAGATAACTTTTTTTCTAAAATGACTGCCCTGATGTTCCTGTTAGATTATATTCGGGAAATATGTTACAAAATAATCTGTACTCATATTATGTTTATTGCTTACTATTGAAGATATTGAC
>MU183825.1:127485-163958 GCA_016904865.1 Pissodes strobi
GGTCGCGATATTTATTTGTAACAACCTTTCTGTATTTTTAATCTTAATCAATATATCATACTATCGTAACACACTGTCGCCTCTGTTATTTAAATCTAACAGTTCCTGGTTGGTTAAACTGGCCATCAGATTGTGTGTAATGAATGGCGGTAAATACGTTCAATTCAGGTTGGGGTTCGCACTGAAAATAGCCAGGCGATAAAGCAGGAGAAGAAAGCGGGGATGGAGTTGTATATGTTGAAGTACTGGCTGATCTATCCATGTCACTCAATAGAGCCTTAAAAAGAAGGTTATCAATCTTATTTTGAATAATTGCGCAAGTTCTTGGTTGAAGTTTTTTTAGTTTGTCGGCAACCAACTGGCCGTATAAAGTGAAAGCATCTGGCTGTTGTTCAATTTCATGTTTCCGCATATTTTGTTGTAGATCATCACTAGCTACCTGTATATGTTTTGATATAGCACTTTGTGTTGTAGAGGGAAGTTCCCGCCTTCTCTTTCTGACCGAAGTTGTCGGTGGAGGGAGTGTTTCTCTGACGGTAATGCTCGGTTCTGGTTCAAGTTCAACTTCATTTGTTATTTCAGGTGTATCGTCATTTTCGTCTTCGGTTATGGCAATGCTTATACCTCCCTGGAAAAAATGTAACCTGTCATTACGTTAACTATAGGCTGTTTTTTTAGGTGAAAAAATGTGGCATGTTCAAATTTTTAAATGCTTCTTGGGAACATGCAATTATATCTTCTTTCAGTTATTTTTATGATACTAATTCGTTAAATAATGTAAGTTAAAGAAGCTTATAAAATGAATAAAAGTACCAAATTACGAATTTTGAAAGCAAACAATGAAAATAAAAATTTGACACAAGCCAATTTTTTTGTCATAAAAAAACAGAATATATTTGTAGTTTTTTTTTACTTTGCCATCTTTGCGACAATGATTTACGTCCACGTTTTGAGGGTTTACTTATGACTTTTTTTTATTTCAGATACCAAAAACGTGCAAAGAATGGAAGGGAGTGGCAGATGGATTTGAGGAGCTATGGGACTTCCCGCACTGCATAGCAGTCGACGGCAAACATGTAATCCTACAAGCTCCGTTTAACAGCCAAGCTGAATTCTTTAATTACAAAAAATCGTTCAGTATAGTTTTGATGGCAATGGTTGATGCACAATACTGTTTCAGATTCGTGGATGTAGGAACTCAGGGAAGGTTGAATGATTCTGGAATTTTTAGAAGTATCAGTCTTTACCAAAAACTAAAAAGGGGCGAATTAAATACGCCACCAAGAGAACCACTTCCAGGAAGAAAATATGCCGTACCATATCTTTTGATAGCAGACGATGCATTTCCTATGAGCCCTATGCTTTTAAAACCATTCTCAGGACACTATGACAAGGGTGATTTATAACGTGTATTTAATTATCGCCTTTCAAGAGCCCGTAGAATCGTGGAAAATGCCTTCGGAATTTTGGCTTCAGCTTTCCGGGTTCTAAGGTCGCCAATGTTACTGCAACCTGAAAAGGCGGCGATAGTTACATATACTTGTACCCTGTTACACACCTTTCTAAGAAAAAGTGATACATCGCGAACTTTGTATTCTCCTAGTGGAACTTTCGATATAGAAAAAAAAGGACAACTTATACCCGGATCCTGGCCCTAGGATAGCACACCATCTTCGCTGACACCACTTCAGAAAAAACCAATGAAACCTTCGGAAGAAGCAGAACAAATTCGAAAAGAATTCGCAGAATACTTTATGACAAATGGTTCTGTCCGGTGCCAAGAAGAATACTGTTAAAAATTTAAATAATCCGTAATTACCTCCTTTTTAGTATGAGGTCTAAACCTGAGCTTTATCCACAATACCGAAACAGAATTTTTGCACTCGACGCGCGTTTCGCTAAACATGTTAGCATCATCAGGAGATGATTAATGATTATGAGTCTTAATCATCTCCTGATGATGCTAACATAGTTAGCGAAACGCGCGTCGAGTGCAAAAATTCTGTTTCGGTTATTGTGGATAAAGCTCAGGTTTAGTGCATGTTGCCGAAGGTTCCAAACCCCAACATAGTTAGTATTAGGTAACAAGTGCTTATATGTATACAAGATGGAGTCTTTATCGGCAATAAATTCAATACAAAATCAGGTTTAAATTTTTGCGAAGAATGTTCGGACACGGTCGACTCAAAGTTACGTTGTTGATTAAATTGTGTTTCCAAAAATATGAGAAACTTAATTAAAACACTTAAATTATACTTGGTAATAGACTGCCAATAAAAGTATGCAGGTTCTCTAATGCGAATCTATTGACACAAGGATACAGATTCGCAAACTAACATTAAGACGTTTAGCAATTCACTGTATGATATTATCCTATTTTCTAACGTATTTATATTATTCGATATTGATAAAAAGTTAATATTCATAATATCAGCATAAGATTAAATATGTTCTAAAAGATAAGTTTCTAATTTAATGTTTATAAGATATTTTACCAACAGATAATTTACGAGTAAAATTATAGTAAGCAAATTGTCTAAAGATAACGTCCATTAAAAATAGCAATCAGCATTTTTATTAATCTTATCACTTGAGTCATTGAAAGAGATAAGCATTGGGAAATAGTATTGTATGCGTTATTCGAACTTTATATTCTCAGGTGACTTGGATTCCAGGGACGGATTGAGGCACCACGTAACTCCTCCCGCCTAAGAAAAGACCTATGAGGGATTCTGATGAGTAGCTCTTTCGTCTTCTTCCATCGTCTTCTTTCTGGATATAAGTGGGTAGGGGTAGCTGAGTTTGTAATAACAGCGTACTCCAAAATATGTTATTATGCAAATAATAACAGAAATGAACATGATAATCCAGACCCATGGATAATGGTTGGTTTGATCCTCTTCGGGAAGAACAAGTTTGTTCTGGTTATTGACAATGGAGGTTATGTGCTTAATTTCTTGCAGGTCCATTGACTAAATTTTATTGAAATTGGATATTGCTGGAGGTCTGACATATTTAAGGTCCGAAGTTGGATAACTTTGGCTGGTATAAGGGTAGTTTCAGTTGCATAAAACGTTTCAATGCCAATAGTTACATGGCATTTTTCTGGAATGAAAATGAGGTAGCTTCCAGGAAGTAGCTCACTGTGTTTCTCATTCTGGCACATTTCTGTGATATGCGTAGTGATAGGAGTGAGCAAAACGGTTTGGGGTGTGATCTGATTGGTTGTTTGCGCATCAAACTGTACTGGTATAGTGCTACAGTTGGTGGCTCTGTTTGTGATAACTATATTTACAACACAATCTTCATTAAGTTCTAGGTGGTTCTTGCAATAGTGGGTATCTTCTATCTTTTCGCATGGTTCCTCTTCATATTGGTATGTCTTCATTTTTGCATTGAGGACTAGGTAGGGTTTAGGAGGTGGTATGATTCTATTTTGAATAGGAACTGGATACACAAAGAAATATTGAAATTGGACAGGGTCCAACAAAGGGTAGTGAATCAAGAAGATTATTCTCTCTTTGTTAAAGGTAAGTTGAATACCTAAGAACTTGTAAAAACTATGTAGATTTTTAAAGTTTACTAGTTGGTCTTTAGGGTAAAGGGATGACATTTGCTTTATCATTGACTTTAAAATGTTTAGCGAAAAAAAGGTTGGATGAACCTTGTTTAGCGTTATAGCATTTATAAGTTGATTTAAATAATTGTCTAGGCTAACAAGAGAGTTGATTATTAAATTCAAAGCGTTTATTGCATTAATATTCTCTTGATATTTGGTAATAAGTTGCATTGTTACTAGAACATTAGATCTTATTTGAAAAAGAGTATGATTGGTTTTTGTCTGCAATGGATAATTGATCATTAAATTTTTCCGTAAGAAGGTGATCATTTTTATCTAAGTGATTCAACACAGAATTGATCCTTTCACCGTCTTCGTGATCAAGGGTTCCAAATAACCATTTAGATACCGTACCTCCGATATTAATGAGAACGCGTTTTTTCCTAATATTAGAATTAATCACTTGCAATAAATGATCTATTTGATTCAATAATGACCAGGCTTGTTTAGTTAATTCATTGGATATGATGCTATCATTTGTATTTGTGGTAATAAAGTTTAGTTGACAAGTCAATGAAATCAGTAGTGTTAATAAAACTTACAAACGTATTTTTGGTTGATATTTTTCCAGTTGCTTAAAAAGAAGAGGCAAGATGGGATTGGTTAGTTCTTGAATAGATGCAGTTATATATTGGTTACAGAGAAGAGAGAAAGAATAATGAGAGAGCTAGTGTAAACTTCATTTTGATACAAAGAGAAAGAAGAGTGTTAATACTTTTTGCGTCTCTTTATATTATGCTTGAAATATTTGGATGTTGATGTTTTAATTTTACGTTTTGTTTGTGCTACAGGATTCACAATCATATATTTCATTGCTAGCTTACCACAAGTTTCTTGTTTGTGATAAACTCCTTCATCGGGGTTTAAAGATATAGGAGTTTTCCTTGATTCATTAGTTTTTTGTATATCTCTTGGTCCTTTGTAGCATTGAATTTGGCATTTAGATTTGTATTTCAGTTTCATTTTATGATCTGTTCTGTATTTTGAGACTATATCCTTTTCTTGAATATCAAAAGGATCTTTTGAATTAAAATGTCCAGTGTTCATTTCAAATGGGGTGACATTTATTGATGAATGGATTGAATTATTGTAGTGCAACAATGCATATTTTACCAGATTACTTAACGACTCTTTAGCATTTTGTTGCATTTTGGTTCTTATTTGTTCCAATAATGTAGAATGGAATCTTTCCACATAGCTATTAGAGTTAGGATTTCTTGGTATTGTAAAGTGAATCTCGATTTTATGCAGTTTGCAAAAATCCAAAAATGAATTATTGTTGAATTCAATTCCGTTGTCACAAACTATGACTTGGCCATAGTGAGATATATACATCAATAGTCCATCTAATACATTGACAGCATTAACCCCAGGTATTGGATATGCTTGTGAAAATTTAGAAAAGGTATCAATTACTGTCAAATATTTTTCTTTAGAGATGGATAAGGTATCCAGATGAATTCTTTCAAATGGTTTTGACCCTATAGAAACCTTTTGAACTTCAAAGTTGTTTGGGTTTCGTTCATATTTAGCTTTCTGGCATATAGTACAATTATTTATGTAGTTGGCTACATCCTTGTCCACGTTTGGCCAATAGTAGCTTCTCTTTATAGAGTCAATAGCTGTTGTTATGCCTCTATGTCTTGTTTCATACACGTGATAATAATTCATTTTATCCTGTTTGTCATTATCCGATATTACATCAGTCAGCCAAGTTGAGCATATTAATAATTTGGAGTTGATGCGGATAAGTTTTTCTTGTAAGTGTGTAACAAAGATCCTTTCATGTTCCTTATCGTGAAAGTATAGATGATAGGTTTTGCTTTTGATTAAGTTAGCAATCAACTCTTCTAGATCTTCATCTAGATGACGTCTTCGAAGATTAATGAAATACCTTTGGTTACCGAATATTTTTTCTTGAATGCAAAGTGGTACAGAGGATTCCGAAATTTTTATAATCATTTGGTTTTTATGGTGGTTTAGTGGTGTCTCGGAATAGGGTAGAGATAATATACGCATTTCGTCTGCTGAATGTATAGTAGTGGTGACGTTGGTCTCTTTTTCTTCCATGAATTGTCTTATAACTTCGTCTGAATCTCCGGTTTCATTGAAAAGAGATTGACTCTTCTGATCGGTGATTGAATTTCTTGACAAAGCATCTGCAACTGTGTTTTCTTTTCCTTTAAACACATCAAACTCATTTATAGGGTAAGCTTTTAAGGGCTTTCTTAGATTGGCATAAGGTTCTTCACTACTTAGATTATGTAGTTCTACTATTCCTTGACCATTTTTTACGGGTGTTTCACCTTCTGGAATATAACAACGAGGATTTATTTCTGTCTTAGGAATATAATAGTCGCCATCAGTTTCAGCTTCTAAATCTTCAGTGTTATTCACGTGGAATTCATCTTCTTGAGTGGAACAGTGCGCGTTTTGTAGATCACTTTCACTCATGTTTAAATATTCTAATTGTGTATCACCAAAGTTTTTATAATAATCTGTATCATTCATGTTATGTAATTCTTCAAATATAAGGTTGGGTCTAGGCTGGGATTGAAAATTTTGTGGTCTATAGACTGAAGTCGATTGAAAAGAAGTGTTTGGTTTTTAGACTGTCTGTCTCGTCACAATAGACATAGGGGTTGGTTTTGGTTGAACAGTTCCTTTAGGTTCCCATACATTAGTATGTGGCTGTTTCCCAAAAACTTGTTGATTTGAAAAATATCTGGGAGGTGGGACCTGCCTTGGCGTGACATTAATTGGTTGACTAGGGAAATGTCTTACATAAGAAGTTTGTGGTAAAGGTGAATATTGATTTGAAGTAAATGGGGCATGAAAACTAGACCTTGGTACTTGTGGTTGATTTCGGGTGAAGATGGGATTTAAATTCGTGGAAAAATTCTTTTTTCCATCATTTATCATAGAGAGGAAATTTTCTTCCTCTAGCAGATATTGCATAGCCTGTTCAAGGCTTCCAGGATTTTTAAGCCTAATTGCTAGTTGTATTTGGGATGGAAGATACTTTTGAAATGTTATCAACACTAATTTCTCAATGTTATTTATTTGTGCTATTCTTTCCATTTGATTAAGTGTATTATCACTATTTATTATTAAGCTACTTAGATATTGACATCTAACACCGAAACTGTAAGAATTTTCTTCAACCTGTGGTTTCATGTTATGTAATTCTTGCAGTAAACAAGAAAATGATCTTTGATCAGAAAAAGAAATTTTTAATATTTCCTTAACTTGTTGCCAAGTAGTTAATTCAACACGACTTGATATAATAGTTAAAGCTTTTCCTTTTAATTTATTTAAAATAGCACGAAAAATTAATTTAACAAGCGTGGCATTATTTGTATACTGTTTAGTAACTTCATCACATGCCGCAATAAAATTATTCAGTTCACATGGTTCGCCACTAAAAGGTATAATATCAAGAAAAAGTCGCAACTCTGAATAATTTACTTCCGCCATGTTAATATTAGTATTTAAATGATTATTTGCAGTTGATATGTCAATTCTAGCTAAGTCACTTATAATATTATTGATATCAGGATTATCTGTAAGTGGAGTAACTTTCGGTAATTCTTTTAAAATATCTTCAAGATCAGAATCCGAATCAATATTTGAAGAACTTGACTTTTGTGGAACTCGAATTTTACGTCTATATTCTCGATTTTTATCTACAGTTGATTTAAACTTACTAAACATAAATAAAAATAAAAATTGCAAGAGAGAGCTACTTCTAAACAAGAGAGAATAACTCTTTCAAAAAGGTAGAAAAAAATAAAAAAATTGGATTGGGAAATCAAATTAAATAATAGCTTAAATTGTCTTACTTCTTCTTCGTAGTTTTCTTTTATCTTCTGCACTAACTAAGCCTTCTGCAAGGATATGCGTTCCCCAGGATGGCTGCTGACCACTATTTGGACGTGCTCCAATACTATGGTCCCATAAATCTTCTAGCGTGAAGGAATATGCAGTTCTCTTCACACGATGCACGTTTTTCTGGATCTTCCCATCAAAGATTTGAAAATCACCAATTTGTTGAAGAGCTTTCCAAAAAGGCACTACACTTTAACGTCTTGTACAGGAAATCCTACCGACTGCGCCAGTTACGTTGTTGAATAAATTGTGTTTCCAAAAATATGAGAAACTTAATTAAAACACTTAAATTATACTTGGTAATAGACTGCCAATAAAACTATGCAGGTTCTCTAATGCGAATCTATTGACACAAGGATACAGATTCGCAAATTAACATTAAGACGTTTAGCAATTCACTGTATGATATTATCCTATTTTCTAACGTATTTATATTATTCGATATTGATAAAAAGTTAATATTCATAATATCAGCATAAGATTAAATATGCTCTAAAAGATAAGTTCCTAATTTAATGTTTATAAGATATTTTACCAACAGATAATTTACGAGTAAAATTATAGTAAGCAAATTGTCTAAAGATAACGTCCATTAAAAATTGCAATCAGCATTTTTATTAATCTTATCACTTGAGTCATTGAAAGACATAAGCACCGGGAAATAGTATTGTATGCGTTATTCGAACTGTATCTTCTCAGGTGACTTGGATTCCAGGGACGGATTGAGGCACCACGTAACTTCAATTTTATTTTTACGTATATTTTAATATCATTTTGAAGTATACAGTGCGACTCGCAAAAGCGATGAAACTGTCAAGTTTGGGTTTTTAATGGAACACTCTGTGTCGAGCTCTGTATATTATTATATTTAATATAATTTTCAAATTCCTACCTTACCTTTTGACAAGGTCCACTTGGCCACTTATAGAATCATGATACCTTTTATAAAAATAATCAAAATTGCTTGTACATTGTAAAAATATAACAAAGTACAGTGTGTTCTACTGAAAAAAACAAAGTTAACAGGTATCACTTTTGTGAGTCGCCCTTTATAATTACAAATGTTATTAAAATATGTGCAAAAATAAAACAAAATAGACGCATTTTTAATACAAAGTATTACCTGATTTTTTATTGAATTTATTTCAGTTTTAACAAACCCCACTTTGTATTTTGTCATAACTGTTTACATCATATATAGGTATAATAAAGCATATAAAATATTTTACCTCTGAAGAGAGAGATAGTTGCTTTATTCCTGTTGCTCTCAAAAATCTGTCTAAAGCGCCATACGCAAACCAAGAGGGTTTGTAAACATCAGCATTTCCCTGTCCACTTCTTTCTGATTCAACCACTTTCTTCTTTAAACTTGGGTATGTCGACATCAGTGACTCCTTCTTTTTCTTGAGCTCTGCAATCTGTATGTACCTTTCAGCGCTAAATTCATTTTGTACCTGCGCCCAACCATCATTTAACTTATTACGGTTTTTATGGTCGGGATGCTTAGGATCCCAGAGGACTGGATACTTTTCATATGCAGTAATAAACTCCAAAATTTGTTCGTTACTCCACTCCATCTTATTTAAAAACATACAGCACGGAACAAAGCGACTCGATAAAGAAACGTTCGGCTATGAACAGAAAACAAAATATCATTGCAGTTGATTATTGAAAAACGCTGGACGCATAGTCTAGACGAAACACGAATGTTATAAACGGCACGATCCAACATTCGAGGTTCTCTTTGACGCGGGACAAAAATACCGACAACCGCCAGAACGTCTTCCAATGCCAACGTTGGAAACTCGTCACTCGGAGCACGCCATTTGTTTGTCGTACACACTATGTGTCAAACTATCATGCATCCAACGTTGGGGGGACATTTGTCACATAGTGGAGCCGGCTTTAGATGTTTAAACTTATTGGTGGAAAAAATAGATTCGTTTTAAAATATTAAACCAATGTTTTTATTATTATTTAAATAATATGTTTTATAATTAAATATAATATATATTTTATAAATTAAATATAATAATTAAGTCGTATCTTAATGTATATTGTCAACTAACATAAAATCATACAAAGGGAAAGTTTGAACTTGAACTCAATTATAAATTGTTGTTAATTAAAGTATAAACTGTTATGATTAACCTTGTTGACAATTCAAAACAATACTCGAATTAGAGGTATAAAAAGCTGTGCAGCAGCCCATACCAGCAGACTTTGATCTCCAGTGCGAACTACCGAAAGGGAAAAGCCCCTCTGGCAGATCAAAGCTCTCACTTTAAAAAAGACCTATCAGTGCGAACTACCGAAAGGGAAAAGCCACTCTGATCAGGCACGTTTAAAAAAGATCTATCAGTGCGAACTACCGAAAGGGCAAAGCCACTCTGATCAGGCACGTTTAAAAAAGACCTATCAGTGCGAACTACCGAAAGGGAAAAGCCACTCTGATCAGGCACGCCTTAAAAGTGAATCAGTGAAAATTAATAACGCCATAAGGCAAAGTTCTGTTTAAATTAACTACAAATAAAAAGTAAACTACGTAACTAAATATTCAGCCAGATCAAATAATCTATCCGCCCGTCAATCTAATTGTAAGAGCCCTTCAGGCTAGCTCTCCCTCTCTCTCGCTGCTGTTCGTGGTTAACATTTTCGCGAGGAATATCCCAGGGGACTTACGAGATATGCATTCCCGAATATTTTGGTAATACTTACAACCTTCTATACTCAACCTGAAGTTAATAAACCAAGCCTTTTTTACACCGAGTGTTTCTATCCATCTCTCCCAACTACCTATATCTGAGCTCCGTCTTCTGAAAGAGCACAGCGCAACGACTGCAACGAAATCAGTTCCATAGGCAACAAGCGGTAGGAGCATGTATGTGACAATATCATTATCCTGTTTTTCTTTGAAATTTTTCTTCTACCACTTCCAGGTCTTCTATCCAATGATCCTGTAGTATTTTCATTTAGTTTTGAGGTCTTGCATAGTGCATTTTAGTTTTTCAACTCCCTCAACTACCATTTGTATAGGAATACTTTCTTCGAATAAATATTTTTATATTATAGCCTTTTTTCTGTTATTACTGAAGTAAGAAACGCAAGATGCAAGGTATAAAGGTGAGATAAAGGTAAAAAGCCCAGTTTACCAAAATATTCATAAAATGTTAACCTCAGTGTACGAAATTTTATTTCCGTCACTGTACCTAAATATATACAAAGCATTAACTAAGTATGTGGCCAAACTTTAACGGCTGTTTCTTTAATTATTCTAAGACGAACAGTTTTTATAGATAGGGTTTGGAAATGCATAGTTTTTAAGATGCAAGGTGGTGACATTAAAAAAAAAAGTGTTGACACTATATCTTGAGAACTATGCATTTCCGGACTTATGTTTATACAGTGTCCGCCATAAAGTTGGATCCATATAAGAAACTTTTTACTATTGATTTCTCAGAATAATTTATTCTCCACAAAAGTTAGTGCATAACAAAACAACAATTTCGTTGTCAACAAATTTTAGCTGAGATATACAGGGAACGAAAAATATAAAAATCTTACTTTGCAAAATATTATTATGAAATATAGGGTCTGGAAATGCATAGTGTTGAGTTTTCAGAGAAATAATGATGTAATCACAATAACAAAAAATAAGCGCTCTGACACATTCCATAGACCACCCAACTTGTAAACACATTTTGCTGATATAGTAATTTTGTTTTCCGAGGTCATGACAGGAGGCGCAAAAAGCGCGCTGTATGTGAGTTAGTCATTTAAGAGATTTCGGATAAGTTCGTTTGTCTTAAGAGGACGTAATAAACAATATTAAAATAAAAGTATTGTGTTTTAGTGGTTGATCTGCCCATAACAATTCTATAGGTTATGGGCCCAGGTTAACGCTATGGATTAATGTGAACCGTGGATTAAAAAGTGACTCCATTATTTTAAAAAAAGTGACTTTGGCAATTTTACGAAAATAAAAACAATGGATCGTGTGAAACAAGTGAAACGTGCCATCAAACAATTCAACGGTGAACATTATTCTATTTGGAAATTTAGAATCAAAGCCCTGATCGCGGAGGAAGGAGCCTTACAAGTTTTAAACGAAAATCCAGGAGTTAACAGAAAATTGGCAAAAAATGGAAATGTTTGCAAAAGGTTGCATCATAGAGTATATAAGTGCTGCAATGATAGGCATGGTTACAGAAGGAGATACCGCTAGAGATATTCTACAGAAGTTCGATGAAATCTATGAAAGGAAAAGTCTGGCAACTCAACTCGCTATCCAAAAGAAACTTTTGAGTTTCAAACTTGCTGCAGGTATTTCTCTAATTGAACACTTCATAAAATTTGACGAAATGTTGATTGAGCTAACAGCTGCAGGTGCTTCATTACCAGAGATGGGTAAGGTCGCACATCTATTATTGACCTTACCAAATTCATTTGATGGTATAGTAACCGCTATTCAAACTTTGTCAGAGGACAATCTCACTCTGGCATTTGTAAAAACACGCCTGTTAGACCACGAAACAAAACTAAAAAACGAAGCTAACGACACAAGTTCCAAGATACTACATGTGGAAACCAATCGAGGCAAAGCACAATCCCTACAACACGGAAAACAGAATAAACATAATTCACCCCACAAGTCACATTATTCTCCGGCAAGAAAATATTTCAAACAAGGCAAGCAATTCAATAGAAACAAAAGGCAACGCAACTATAACAAAAAATGCGACTATTGTGGTAGATCCAATCACTTTAAAAGAGACTGCTATTTCTACAAAAAAGCTCAAAATAATGAACGAACCGAGCAGAGAACTCTTCAAACTGTCCAAACTGTTCAGAATCAGGATCAAAGTTTTGCTTTCATGATCAGCACTATAAATCAACAGTACAAGAAATCAAACACCAATCATGAAGTTCGCTTTGTATTAGATTCAGGTGCAACTAATCACATTGTAAACGACAAATCCTATTTTTCAATATCGGAGAATTTGGAAATCCCTATCAAGATATCTGTTGCGAAAAATAACACATTCATCACAGCACCACTGAGAGGAAATATTGAAGTTCTTACCAGCCAAGGAGTTCGAGGAACCTTAGAAAATGTCCTGTACGCCCCTGATGTACCATACAACCTACTATCCGTGCGGTGAATCCAAGACGCCGGAATGGCAGTACTGTTCAAAGAAAATGGGGACGTACTCATTGAAAAAGATGGTAAGATGGTAACAAGGGGTAAGTCTCAAAACAATTTAATAAGTATGGATTTTAAATTGATTACAAATTTAAAGGACACTGGAGGTTATCAAATAAACACTTCTATTCATTCTGCTACTGATAATTTTAAACTTTGGCATGAACGTTTAGGCCATATTGGAAATAACAAATTTTTAGGAATTAAAAACAAAGGATTGATGCAAAATTGCAGTCAGTTGAATAAAATAAATCCAACAAATGAATTATGTGAAGCTTGTATTTATGGTAAACAAGCACGTTTACCTTTTTCGAAAAAGAAGGATAAATCTCATGTTCAAAGACCATTATACATAATACATTCTGATGTTTGTGGTCCAATTACCCCTCCAACAATAGACAATAAAAATTATTTAATAACGTTTATTGATGAATTTACTCACTATACAGTTTCATATTTATTAATGTATAAATCTGAGGTATTTAAAGTTTTTAAAGACTATGTCATGAAAAGTGAAGTTCTTTTTAATTCCAAAATAGTACACCTATATTGCGACAATGGCAGAGAATACTTATCAAACGAAATGAAAACCTTTTGCTCTGAAAAAGGTATTTCATATCACTTAACTGTCCCATATACCCCTCAACAAAATTCAGTAGCAGAAAGAATGAATAGAACACTTACAGAAAAAGCTAGAGCGATGGTACACGGTGCAATTTTAAATAAATGCTTTTGGGGTGAGGCAATTTTAACAGCAACATATATTTTAAATATATCTCCAACAAATGCACTTTCTGAAAATAAAACACCTTTTGAACGATGGCACAATAAAAAGCCAAGATTAGATCATTTAAGAATTTTTGGTTGTACTGCATATATTCATAATAAAAACAGAAAAGATAAATTTCAAGAAAAATTTATTAAGGGCATAATGGTTGGCTACGAACCCAATGGTTATAAAATTTTTAATATTGTCACAAATAAGTTTATTATAGCACGTGACGTGTTATTTGATGAAGTTAATTTTAAAGTATCTAGACCTGAATTGAAAATTGGTGATAGTGTTGAATCTAATAATCTTAAAGGTGTTGAACTTTTTAAAACTGATCATAAATCGGATATTGAATATAGACCACAGTTGGGTAAAAATAATAAGCTTACTGAAGCCGATAATATAAATCAGTTAAAACACAAATCTGAGACTCCAGTTTCAACTGAACTCAGAAACAACACAAATATTCAATTTGAGACTCCAGATTTATCTGAACTCGGAGGTAACACCAAACCTGAATCTGAGACTCCAGTTTCAACTGAACTCAGACGTAGCGAAAGAAATAAAAATCGCCCTAAAATATCATACAATGAAAATGATACCGAAATGTTATCATGTGTTAAACAATCTCTTTTAGACATTCCGTCTTCTTATCAAGAAATAAATAATCGGGATGATAAAATTAAATGGTATGAAGCTATAAATGATGAAATCAATTCTCTAATACAAAATAATACCTGGACTCTAGTACCAAAACCTACAAATAAAAATATCGTAAATTGTAAGTGGGTATTTAATATAAAAAATGATAAATTTGGCAACCAAACAAAATATAAAGCTCGATTAGTCGCAAAAGGTTTCACTCAGCAATATTTAATTGATTATGATGAAACATTTGCCCCTGTAGCGCGTATAACAACATTCAGAATACTTTTAGCTATTGCAAATCAATTCAACTTAATAATACATCAAATGGATGTTAAAACAGCTTTTTTAAATGGCATTTTAAAAGAAGAAATATATATGTCGGTATCCGAAGGTATAAAGCTTGATAAAGAAAATGTTGTCTGTAGACTAAACAAATCACTGTATGGTTTAAAACAATCGGGTAAATGCTGGTTTCAGCGTTTTGACGAAGTATTAAAACAACATGATTTTAAAAGCTCACCGAATGACCGATGTTTATATTTTTTAGATAAAGGCCATATTACTGAAAATATATACGTAATATTGTATGTAGATGATTTGGTAATTGTTACTGGTAATATGGATACGATGTCAAGTTTTAAAAATTATTTAATGAAGCAATTTCAAATGATTGATTTAGAAGATATAAAATTCTTTTTAGGAATTAAAATTCAGAGAAATGAAACTGAAATATCTTTAGATCAAAGTGGTTACTTAACAACAGTTCTTCAAAAATTTAAAATGTCTGACTGTAATCCTGTCAATACACCCCTTCAACTTAAACTAAACTATAATGAATTAAACTCTGAGGAATATTATGACGCCCCATGCCGTAATTTAATCGGATGTTTACTTTATGCTACTCTCGGCACCCGTCCTGATTTGTGTACTGCTGTCAATTTATTAAGCCGTTATCAAAACAAAAATAATAAGGAATTATGGCAATGTCTTAAAAGAATTTTACGGTACATAAAAGGCACACTTGATCTTAAATTAATTTTTAAACAGAATGTCAATTATAATAATATATTAATTAGTTATGTTGATGCTGATTGGGGCAGTAATGAAATAGATCGAAAAAGTACTACAGGTTATATGTTTAAATTATTTGAAAGTTGTTTAATATGTTGGAATGCAAAAAGACAAAATTCTGTTGCTACTTCTTCTACTGAAGCAGAATATATGGCTCTTTTCGAAGGAGTTAAAGAGGCCTTATGGTTAAAATCTTTGTTAACGAGTATTAAAGTGAAAATAACTAAACCAATAACTATGTATGAGGACAACATGAGTTGTATATCAATAGCACATAATCCTGTAGATCACAAACGATCAAAGCATATTGACATCAAGTACCATTTTACCAGGGAACAAATTGAAAATAAAATAATTGATTTAAAATATTTATGTACAGGTAAACAATTGGCAGACATCTTCACCAAGCCAGTTCCTGCTCCCAGGTTTCAAGAACTACGATTTCAGCTTGGAATGGAAGAGCAATTTACGAATAATAATAACAATAAATTAACTAATTTGGTCTGATCAGGTTTTTCTAAATGGGGTTTTTCCTGATCCAAGCAGCAAATGTTGGGCCATAATTGTAAATTTCCCCAGATACAAAATATTGTTTGTCCTCTATAAGAATTATATTATAATAATGTATAATAAGTATTAGAAAGTTATTAGAAGTAGGTCTATTTTTTGAGGGGGAGTGTTGAGTTTTCAGAGAAATAATGATGTAATCACAATAACAAAAAATAAGCGCTCTGACACATTTCATAGACCACCCAACTTGTAAACACATTTTGCTGATATAGTAATTTTGTTTTCCGAGGTCATGACAGGAGGCGCAAAAAGCGCGCTGTATGTGAGTTAGTCATTTAAGAGTCAAATAGAGTTTTATCCACAATACCGAAACAGAATTCTTGCACTCGACGCGCGTTTCGCTAACCATGTTAGCATCATCAGGAGATGATTAAGACTTAATCGATTAAGTCTTAATCATCTCCTGATGATGCTAACATGGTTAGCGAAACGCGCGTCGAGTGCAAAAATTCTGTTTCGGTATTGTGGATAAAACTCTGTTTTAGTGCCCTAAAAAATATTAATGAAAATTACCAAAATTTCTATGCATTTCTTGAGAAAACATATGCTAACCAAAGAATTTTTTTTAAACAACATTGAAAGTCCTCCAGGCATTTTAAAAATATTGGAGGAATGGCCAGTAATTGTGTCTAATAAAAATGATAGGGGCGAGTCCCGTACCTTGGGACAGAAGTCTTAAAGCGACATCTGCCCGCCTGTTGAGAAAACACTGTGAAAGAATGGAAACCTAACTAGGTCGGTACGAAGTTATCTGTAATTATAATAGTAAGTGTCAATATGGCTGACAAATACAGCACATGTTAAGTTCGTATGCTGTAAAAGTAAATATTTTGTGCCTAGCATTGAGTGTTAAAAGATCAAACGTAAGTAAATTTTTGTAATTATTTTTTTAAGTTCAAAAACTGGTATATCTTTTGTAAGAATCGCTTAATTAAAACATACAGGAAGCCCGTGTTTTTTTTTTTCAAAACAGCATGTTTTTATAATTGTGTGTGTTCCTGTACCTTGGGACACCTTTAGTACTGTACCTTTTGACAACTGTTCTTTCCTATTGTCCCAAGGTGCAAGACAATATTTTTTGTTGCAGATGCCGCGAAGCAAGCAAGGGATCAAAAGAAATCCAGTTGATAAAAATTCTGTGCAAGCTGCAGCACATCTAGTACTTAATGAAGAGTGGTCTGTTAGACAAGCCGCCCAGGAATGCGGTATATCAAAATCTACGTTGGCTCGCCATTTACAACATCATAAATCATCTGAAAGGGAAGAGTTTCAATATGTTGCTAAAAATGATGTTCGTAGAGTTTTTAGTGATCAAGATGAAGAACAATTAAAAACTTACCTTGTGCATGCATCTCAAATGCATTATGGTTTGTCAAGAAGAAAACATTTTAGAGTATTGGCTTTGGATTTTGCTCAAGTTAACAATAAGCCACATCCTGAAAAATGGAATTCAGAGGGAATGGCGGAGAAAAACTGGTATTACGAATTTATGGGTCGCCATAAAGATGCGCTCTCATTACGAAAACCTCAAGCCACCAGTCTTGCCCGATCAACAAGTTTCAATCGCCACAATGTTGGTGTTTTTTTTTGAGAAATTAAAGGATGTGCTAGGTCGCTACAACTTCTCCCCAGAATGTATCTACAACATTGATGAAACTGGCCTTTCTACTGTGCATACCCCTGTTAACGTCATTGCAGCTAAAGGCTCGAAACAAGTAGGCCACATGACATCGAGGGAAAGGGGAGTCAATATTACCATGATTGCCGCAATCAATGCAATAGGAAACAGCGTGCCGCCTGCATTCGTTTTTCCTCGAGTACACTTTAAAGACAATATGCTAAAAGGTGCACCTCCAGCTAGCAAAGGTTTTGCTCACATTAGTGGTTGGTCCAACACCGAAATATTTATTTTGTACATGAAACATTTTATTGAGCACGTAAGACCATCTCAAGAAAAAAGAATATTAATTGTGCTGGATAATCACAAAAGCCACATTTCTATTGAATGCCTTAACCTCGCCAAGAAATCTGGAATAGTTTTACTAACATTTCCACCACACACCAGTCACAAACTACAGCCTTTGGACAGAGGAGTATTTGGACCGCTAAAAAAAAACTATAATTCCGCCTGCGGTGAGTGGATGTTGCAAAACTGCGGCAATCCGATGACAAGTCATGAAGTTGCGGAGTGCGTTGGCAAAGCCTATCCCCTTGCATTTACCCCTCAAAATATTATGTCGGGATTTCGAGTGTGCGGTATAGTTCCCATCAATGAAAATATTTTTCCGAACACGAATTCCTTAGTTGTACTGTTACTGACCAGCTACCGCCCACGCCAGAATCATCAGCTTCTGCACCTTCTAACAGTGCTAACCAAGCACTTAGTGAGCTGCAAGCACAAACATCCACGTCCACTATTTCTCAACTTATAAGGCCTTTTCCTAAGGCTCCATTGCGAAAAAGAAAGATAGGTGGTCCAAAACCGGGTAAGTGCAGGATATTGACAGATACTCCGGAGAAGAACGAAATAGAAGAAACGTTACATGCATCTGCAACTGCGACCAGAAACCCTAAGGCCAAACAAGTGAAAAGACAAGTTTTGAAAGATACCACCACTTCAGAATCTGACGACAGCCTTCCTGAAAGTTCGGACTCTACAACCGAAATACCTTATGAAACTATGTTTGATGACATTGTTAAAAAATTGCCAAAACCAATTCCGGTGGGAGCCACTGCTCGTCAAGGGAGATGTCTCATTTTTCCAGTAAATTTTGAATCATATCATATTGAATAACACTTAGATGATTCGAGTTTTTTTTTTACAGAAAAGTGTGTGTTTAAAGCATTTCATGTTTAAAGCATTTGACTAAAGTTTTAAGTTCGTAAGTATCGATTTTTTTCAAGAATTTATTAAAAGTTACCATTGTTCATAGCTCGGCTCAAGGCACAATACCGTATGTCCCAAGGTACATGACTGTCATGTACCCTGGGACAAATATCAAAACATATATTGTTCTCCTGTAAGCTCCTACAAACGCTTTTTGTGCATTTTAAAGCTATGCACATCTAAGGTAAAAAATGGTGAGAAGAACGCCTTGCGTAACAACAAGTTTATAATCTAAACAACATTTTCAAAAATATGCATTTTCCAAAAAGTGTCCCAAGGTACGGGACTCTCCCCTATATATTGGCATTTTAAAAAATTAACCGAAATTGATTTTGAGGCATTACGAGTAAATTTCTTAACCAAATCCCAAAAAATTCTTCGGTTTGGAGAAAAAACAATCAAAACTGCTATACCAAATCAGCGTGAAGATGTCCACAAGTCCGCACTTTTAGCAAAGTATTTTAAAGAAGACATTAGAGCACTTATAATTGAAATTGAGGCGGGTATTTCTTTATATACCTATAAATATTCACCCGGCAATAAGTCATTGAAAATAACTCAATAACTCAAAATATTTTATAGATCAAAAACACTTGTTTTTATATTCCTTTACGAGACTAAGTTTCTCAATTACTTGTGATGGACACATTCACCATCAACGCGGGCGTGCCTCAGGGCGCAATACTTTCACCAACTCTGTTCCTCATCTATATTAATGACCTGCTGATCGAAACGAATAATCCTGTTTACAGTTTTGCAGATGACAGTACCCTTGTCTTCCACTTTAGATCAGAAAAACCCTTACCAGCGACTGAGACTCATCACCGCAAACAGGAGCAGATTACAGCAATTAATCAAGACCTGGAGAAAGTTCAAACTTGGGGCGACCGAAATTTGGTCCAGTTCAATGCAGCAAAGACCCAAGCAGCAACGTTTACTAAGAGGGTCAATACAGCGGGCCCTGACATCATTATGGCAGGATCGACCATTCCTTCATCTTCGTCAATCGGGCTGCTGGGTGTCTCGGTCAACAGCAATATGTCATGGTATGACCATGTTGCTAACATCGCAAAAATCAGCCTCCCAGAAGCTTGGTGCGCTATTTAGCAACAAAAAACTCTATACACCGCAGCAGTTGCTCTTGCTGTACAAAGCGCAAATAAGACCGTGCTTAGAATA
Source organism: Pissodes strobi (assembly GCA_016904865.1). NCBI lineage: Eukaryota > Metazoa > Arthropoda > Insecta > Coleoptera > Curculionidae > Pissodes > Pissodes strobi. The sequence goes on from MU183825.1 coordinate 147,323, forward strand.
TTGCTCACATATCTGGGGTGCCGCACCAAAGCATACCCTAAAGCTGCTGGATTCCATTCAGAAGAGGGCTGTGCGTCTCCTCGGCGATCCGGAGTTGACCCGGAATCTGGATAGTCTGGAACATCGCAGACATGTGGCCGAGATGTCTCTGTTTTACAGATACTTTCACGGCAGATGTTCCCAGGATTTGGCCCGCATAATCCCGCCCCTGGCAACTCCTGTCAGGCAGTCCCGACAGACGGCAGGAGCGCACCGGTTCGTCATACAACTGGAAACACCCAATTTGTTATACCCTAAAACTATCAGTATGACTTTAGAAATGATACAAAGGTATTACCTAAAGCACCATCCTGATTATGGGCCAAAGTCAAATAAAAAAAGTTCTTTCAAAAATAAGGTAATAACCTTCATTAATAAATTAGCTAAAATAGAACTCTAGGTTATAAATATTTTAAACATGTGTTTAATATAATATTCCACACATTACGTATAGTTTAAATTTTTAAAGTCGGACTGATTTGATGAAGTTTAAACTTCTAAAGTCGGTTCAATTTTGTGTGAACACCCGATGTCTTTTCTAGTCGTTTTGATAACCTGCACAATTAGTTTTGAAGACCAATTATATACATAGTTTTACAGGTTGCAGAAACGACTGCAAACGCGCAGGTGATTCACCCAAAATTTTAACTAAGAAAAAAATACTTGTGGGTTGTTTTTTTTCTACATATTATTACCTCATGCTTGTACATATCACATGTACTTACCTATATCTGATTAGAAGCTGCGAACCAATCAACGATTCACTCTAAGAATTTGACAACTTACATGGGCATACTTTTTCTTAATCATATTTTTAAACAAGCAATGTTCCCGCTGGTTTCTGGTAGAAATGTTCACCTATATGAGTGGCCAAATTTTCAAAACGATCCGTTGATTAGTTCGCCAGAAACGTCTAATATACGTCATTCACCGTTAATCGACCTGTATATACTCGTAAGATGTTCGTTATTTTGTTTTTTAATTAGACTGTTTAAGTAAAGGTTTACTTAATTCTATAAATAAACTGTTTTTGTGTTCAAGTTTTAGAATTTTTAGATATAAGTATCAGGGTATCTGTATACTTCGATCTGTATAGAATGTTACATCACAGATTAGATTACAGATTGGCCAGTAAGAGAGAGAAACGATTGCGGCGAAAGAGATGTAAGAGCCACCCGTTTAAAGGTCCCGGATACACACCGCATGCTCGACGAAACAGCTGTTCAGTTAAATTATTCTGACATTCATCTGTTTGAGTTGTTGACTTCGCGTCGCCATTGTGGTCATTTTCATTCTTCGAAATAAGGATATCTTATTATTTCCCGTGCTTGTGTATTATCAAAGAGGACCTAAAGTGTGGCAAACTTATTTGGAACAGCGACGTCTGAGAAGCAAAGAGAGGAAAAATGACTTGCAGCCAATCGCCTTGATGCACTTTGTCACGAGGACGAGGGGAACTTGACGCACTTGTTGCCGGATGTATCGGGCAAATAGATATAAATGTCGCAAATTTATTTAAATTGATAATGTATAAAATAGATTATGAATTAAAGTTGAAGTAATAGTAAAGTTCCAGTTTGGATATTACTTTTTATTTTCAATGAGTTAATGAGTATATTAAATTATGTGTTTATCTAAATAATAGGTATAAATATTAGTTCTCAAAAAACTACTCGACAACAGCGCCAATTTTTTGCCCGCATTCTTTCCGCTGTTCCAGTTATACTTGTCACACTTTATATTTAGTAGTGTTTATTATCTATAGTAGTATTTCTGAAATATGAAAAGTTCTACTAGTGGTAGTTATGTAAATCCGTCGTCTGGGAGTGTTAAGTGTATTTATAAAAACGGCAAAAATACTTTTTTCAAGTGCCGTGCCAGTGGAAATAAGATTACGTTCTTTAGAATGCCAACAACGAAGCTATGTAAGTAGTCATTATTGTTACTATGTATAGTATGTAGGAAAAGGAAAAGACAGGGAAGAATAATTATTGTTGTACTTGGTAGTAAGGTATACTTAGGTAATACCTAATTATTATTTCCTGTAACTACACTGACCATCCTAGATAAACATTTTCTTCTAAGCAAAATTAATGGTGATAAATTAATACAAGTAATTAGGAAGAAAATATAGCAATTAGCTAGATTTTTAATAAGTACAAGGTGGCCATTTTATTAGGTGCCTTTTAAGTAAGCTAACCTTTGTATTATAATTAGGGTATATTTGAAATTACCATATGTTATGTCGTCAGAGAAGACCTAAAACAGACAGATTTTGAAGGTTTATAATTAAATTTGTTGAGACATGGGTAATACAGCATATTTTCTAAAGCCATTTTTGATATCTACAATTTAAAAAAATACATGTATGCTTAAAAACCTGTGTGTATTTTTTTATGCATACCGTAATAAGCTCGATAACTGTTACATGTCAATTTAGCATGAAAGCATGTAACAGATAGAGGTCAAATAAAGTCAGTGATTCCACCCTTAATCCTGCGTATATTATGCTAGCGTGTCTAGCTGACTATAAATTTGATTTTCTCTGTTTGATATCACTGGCTTAACATATAATTAGTCAATAGATCGTCCCGTATTCTACAGCGCTATTAAGAAAACATTTAAGTATATAGCAGTGCACTTCGGAAACATTCAATTAAATATCTTACCTTACGAATAATTTCCTTTTCGGCGGTAATATACCTTAAAAGAATTGTTGGTTGCCTACGGACAAACTGCTTTGCAGTATTAAATATATGGTTTTAACAAGGACCTCGGCGGAAACTAAAGATACGTTTAGGTTCGATTCGATTGACCGCGTTGAACAGATTTGATGTAGGAGTTTTAAATGGCGCCGGCCGGAATCAATTGGTTTCTGTTTGTGTGGTCATTGTCAATAGTGGTTTTATCGTTGGATTTCTTTATTTTGCAAGTAAAGCATGATATCATACAGCCTTAGGCACGTTTCATTGCATATTGCAGATGTTAAAAAATTTGGCGACAACCGACTGGTAGTACTTTGCGTAGGCTATAGGTCAGTGTAAAGCGGGCCTGTGGGCCGAGTTTTTGCTAGCTTTTTAACATTGAATTTCACGACCTAGGTAGTCGTTTTTGACCAGATTTCGTTCTCTTTTTTCGCCAAACCTTCTAAGGAGGTAGTGCGTATGTCTGATAAAAAGTTTAAGAATTTTTAATTCACCCTGAGGGGAATTATACTTATTTCGGGCGATAAAAAGTGGCGTAGTTACTAGGTTGCTATAGCAAATTATTTGACTGGATTTTTGCCATAAAGTCAAGATTTTTGGTTGGTAACTTGCCACGTCCAGTGGATTCTGGAACAAAATACGCCGTTTCCTTCCTCAAGGAATGCCTGTAGAAGAAAGCGTTTGTTGCTCCCAATTCGTCATTACCATCGTAAAACCCTACGTAGTTAGGTAAATAAATATACATATCTTATATTTTGTACATTTATTTTATCAGGGTATATTATAGTTTTCTAACGGGTCTCAGAAAGGATTGAAATACTGCACAATACTGCTATATAGATAGTGTTATTTTTGAAAATTTACTAATTCTTGCACGTAAATCATGCAATATCATCAAACAAAAGATAACTTAGGCATGGAACAGGCATAGCATGATTTATTTATACTCATTATTTTTACAAGAAGTAATATTCTGGGGAAATCAAGCACATTGAATTATAGTTTCCGATACCGTCTTCGGTATGATATGGCAGTCGAGCACTCCTAGCCGATTCTTTGTCTTTATGGGCACCCGTAGTTGTATATAATCTTTGATAAATTTCTTTTGTACCTTAAATTTTGCTTATAAGAACTTGTAAAGTCGTACATAAGCTTAGTAAATTTAGATTTAATGTTAATCCCGCTTTGGACAAATATAAAACAACTAGATTGGGAATGGACAAGCTTTGTTCTTGCCTGGGGGTCTGAACTCTTAAAAGAGCAAACAGTGGTTATATTATTGGTCAGTTCTCTTAGTATTTTATGTCTTTCACCTGTAGGGTGAAATGATATTGGTTTTATTATGACCTTCGCATTTTGGCAAGACGACTCTCATTATTATTTTTAAATACTTTTCGAGTGGAGAGTGTTCTGAAAGGAGCTGCTTGAAATTGCAGTAAGAGAATGCATACTCAGCGCTTGTTCTCTTTCAGGGTTTTTTTAATCGGGAGCCAGTTTTTCCTGGAAGCTATCTGTTTAGACGGAGCTATTTTATGGCTGGAGCTATTTTGGCCTCGAGTTATTTGTATATGGAACAAGTTAATATTATTTGGAGCTATTGTTGTTTGGAGCCAGCTTTGCTTGGAGAGAAATTAAGTAGCTAACCAAATAGCTGCCAGTCAATACAGTTGGTGGTGTTTCGTTGGTACCGTCTGTAGCCATAGAGGTATGGCATTACCTCAAATGTCACAGAGAGTTTATGGTCCCAAGGTGCTTAGCAGTAGTCCACGTGCAGAAAGCCGTAGGTGATATCGGCGAAGACCAGTTAAGATAAGTTTAGGTTATAATTGTGATCTTTCTAATGTTATTGGCGTGTTATTAATATTTTCCAGCGTTGTGTTAAATTGCGTGTTCTTTTTCTTTCTGCGAAGTATTGATATAATTATTGTTGGAACTGATTAGGTGTAAGCAAAGCTTACCAATGCGTTTATAAATAACTGCGATATTTACTAGTGTGATTCAATTAATGCTCATAGTTTTTTCTTTATGCTATATTTCTTTATTCTTACAATTTAATTTATATTGTGGTAAATGATAAACATTGTCGTTCTGACTGACTAAATATCTGATTATAGTAATTTTACATAGCGGTATCTCATAAACTGAATCTTAAAGTTTATTCATGTACAACTTGGACACGTACAACACGGTACACGCGCAACGAAGTTAGTAGTTATAAGTATTATTCTGATAACTTTTAATTATTAGTTGATGGGACGATAGATACTTTATGCATAATGCGTTTATTTTTAATTAGTTGGAATTGTTTTTTTTGATCTTCCGTAATCATTTATTACGTCATACTGTTACATCTGATATGATCTAGTTCAATATTCGTGAGCATATGTCAAGTTATTAAGTGTTTCCAATTGAGCTCTTTTACCTGTTTTTATATTTATATAATTTTGTTTATTGAAAGAAATATGACAACACGTTACCGTCAAACCTAACGAACGCCAATAAATTTGAACCTGCACGAACGTTCCCGTCTTTTATTTGCTCTGAAATACCTCAACCAAACAAGTGTAATTAGTAGTCGTCTGGATTTTAAAGCGCCCTTGTGTAGCGGAGAATCGTCGATTTTGGATCGCCCTTATGGATTCTTAAGACCGAGGATCTTCTAGTTTGGGTCTGCGGATTTGGATACAAACTGGTGGCGCCCTGGTCAAAGTAAGTAATTGACCCACTCCCACGCCGACGAGCAAGTCGGAGCACACATGTTGCGCTGGCCGCATCCTTAAGGGTAGGTATCATCTTAATTATTATATCTTGCTAATACATTTAAAAGGGTTTTACGCGCAACATAATAAGTAAGTCAAAACGAGAATTTTGTTTGTGTTTATTCCGTCTATTAATAACAATACTTACCTCTCTGCCAAAGAGTAAATCGAATTGAGGCCTTTTTTATTAGTAGAGCTACATTAAAAAGGATGTATGGTCATCAGCAAAAAAAAATGGACATTCAAGGTCATAAAATTATAGTGTGAATTAAGCTTAATGTTTTGTTATTTGATGTCAATTATAACAGATAATTTGAAATATGTCACTTGTGTTTTAATCTAAGTGACACAATAATAATTTTAAAAAATTATGCCGTGACTAACCGAAAATCAAAAAGCCATATTAATAACACAAATAATATTAGATGGAGAAGCAATACGAACCATCGCAGATGAATTACGAATAAGCTAAAATACAGCTTTTCTGGCCAAAGAGAAATTACAGGGGGACGCAGAGTGTGTCTTTTCTACAATCTAGGCCATAATAATTCGAAATTTTTATTAACCCAAAACTTCAAAACATTTATATATTTGATCACAATATATCTGAGCACTTCCGTAAACTTAATTCTAGAAGGCTGTGCTCCGCGTATCCCTGACAACACCACCACCGAAATAACTTGTTGCTTTGATTTTCTTATCAATATTTGTGATCAGTTATAAAATATCGCACTGTTTATCAAATTTGGTGTTGGTTTTTAAAACTTTAGGTGGCTGTTTCTGAAGGTGTGTATATTATTTCATGTATTTTATGTACTTATTCTGTTGATATTGTCCCGTTAATATTTAATTTTTTATTGCTATTCGAAAAACATCTTTATTATCGTTTTTTCGAAGTTTGAAAGACCTGCAAATGTCAGATTCGCGGGGATTCGATTTGGATTATTTTTTTTAATAAAATAATTTGTTAAGATACATTTTATTTCGAATTCAACTGCGGAAAAGTGCGGACAACTAAAAAATTTTATTGTTTTAGGCGATATGTCGATATCGAAAACGGAACTTTTTGAGATTTGGCATAATGGGACGGATATCAAAAATAAGAATTTGGCAGTTTTAACGCATGTTTTGAATAAATTTGATTTAGAAAACTGTAAAGATGATTCAAATTATCCCATAATCACTAATATAACCAAAAATTTTATCAGTAAACTTGCTGAGAAATGGAAAAATTGTGGCCGGTCGTTAAAAATATTTCAAGCGCGGAATCATCAGTGGCTAGATGGAAACATTTTATATTCTCTTCAAGAAAGTGAAGAAGATAGTAGCAGTAATAAGAAGAGGTAGACCATCAAAAGAATTTATGGAAGTAGGAATTCAGTCAAAGAAACAAAGGATATTTTGTTTGGTTGAAGAATATTCAAAAGAAGAACTGACATTTGCAACTAGTACAAGTTTACGAAAATCAGGTCTAAGAAATGCCGCTTCATTAGTTCAAAAAGTGGCAGAAAATTCACAAGCAAAAATAATTAAAAAACTTATGAACTCTCCTACACCGCTTCCAATTAAGTATACACCGGAAGAAGCCTTGGCTTTATTCGTAGTTAATGAAATCCGGTGCAAAAAAGAGAAATGCCGATATATATCCATCTTATAATACCATTAAAAAAGCAAAAAAAGCATGCTATCCTGATAAAGAGTCCGTTACTATATCAGAGATATCTGCTGAAGTAAAGTTGCAAGCTCTTGTTGATCATACAACTATGAGACTCGTACTGGTACAAGAAAATGTCCTAAAGCAGGAAGCAAGTAATTTATTGCAAGACCTATGTTATATAAATGGGGTTGTGACGGGAGTGCAGGTCACTCCACCTACAAGCAAGGATTTACCGGAGAAGGAAGGGAAAACATCAGTGATGCATATTTATTTGCCACATGCCTTGTCCCGTTAAGATTACAGACATACGATAATAAAATTTTGTGGAATAACCCGCGTCCTTCGTCCACAAGATTCTGTCGACCCATCAAAATTACTTATCAAAAAGAAACCTCCGAGCTAGCAAAAAATGAAATAGGAAATATAGAAAATCAGATAAAATACATTTTACCAACAAAGGTTTTAGTTGATAGCAAAGAAATACTTATTCATCATAAATTCCAGCTACCTATGATCGATGGAAAGATGTTTGGAGTCATCACAAATTCATCTACGCAAACCTGTGGTATTTGTGGAGCAACTCCCAAATCAATGAATAATATCGAACTGGTTTTAAAAAAACCTACAAATATAAAACAACTAGATTTGGGAATGTCAACCCTCCATGCGTGGATAAGGTCCTTTGAAACTATCTTACATATATCTTATCGCCTTACTGTCTCCAAGTGGCAGATTCGGGATAGCAACGATAAAGAAGTTGTGAAAAATCGAAAGGATATGATTAGAGAGAAATTAAGAATGCAAATGGGGTTACTGGTTGATATTCCAAAACCAGGTTTCGGTACAACGAACGATGGGAATACAGCCAGGCGCTTTTTTCAGCAGCCTATTCTTGCATCTTTCATCACGGGTATTGACAAAGACTTAATACAGCGTTTTTCTATCTTATTAAAGACAATGTCTTGTGGGTATGTGGTAAATAAAGATGCCTTTGCGGGATATGCAATACATACTGCTAAAAAATTCGTTCAATTATATCCGTGGTACTACATGCCCTCTAGTATCCACAGAATTCTAATACATGGCTCTGATATAATTAAAGCGGCTGTACTTCCAATCGGAATGTTGTCGGAAGAAGCGTTGGAATCCTTTAAAAGATACCGACTAAACAATACTAGAAAAGTATCTCGCGATAAAACAATGCAAGATTTATTTAATTATTTATTTTTTTCATCTGATCCGATCATTTCTACATTATCTAAATCCACTTTTACTACTCGGAATAGTAAGGAAACTCTCGATGCAAATGTAATTAAATTATTGTCCGATCCAGCCCTGCTTAGTCCCACAGGAGACTTATCCGATGAATCTGATGATGACTCCAACACTGACCAAACAAACTCTGATACTGATAATGATTAGAATTATATTGTAAATAGGGATGTAATTGTGTATAGTTTAATTAAATATTAATTTTATTTCGTTACGTAAAATAGTATATTATAAACCTAGGGAGTAAAGTGGCCCTTTTGATCCCGAGGCAAAAACTTCACAATTAGTCAAGTGATAAAAAGATACTTCGCTCACCTGGTTTATAATATAGTATTTTATGCACTTTAGAATAGGAAATTACTGAACCTAGCCTCAAATTTAAATAAAAATATACTTTATTTCCATGGGATTTAAAATCATAAAATCCCTAGGGATTTAAAGTACCTTTTAAATACCTTAAGTGCATAAAAATGTTTAATTTATTTGTAAGCAACAAAATTAAATATATATGTTACGGTTAAACTGTCTACTTGGCTAGTTTATAGACTAGCTGAATAGTATACAAACTATCCAAATGTCTGGTTATTTTGATGGAAAATCATATTTTCACTAAAATAGCTACGAATATTGGTTGGTTTGTATACTATCCAGCTAGTTTACAAACTATGCATGATTTATCGCCAAAGTACAAACCACAAGAAAATTACACAAATTAATCGGGGTTTTTGGCTAGTCTACAAACTATCCACAGTAGTTGGATAAAGTGTGAATTTAATATTGCTAGTAATACAAAATAACCAACTCGTTGGTTAGTATGCACACTAACCAATAAATAGTATTTGGTTAATTTATTAGAAGTGAGGTTATGTTTATGGCAAGTGTTGTGTGTTGTTATTGTTTACTGTCGTGTCTTGTGAAATTTGTTTAAGAATAGGTATACAGTTTTTAAAAATGAATCGACAGCAACAATTTGGAAAGTTACTTATGAAAGTTTACGAGCAAATGTCGCAGAATTCAAAATTAATGAATTATAGTGAACTTTTGTAACGTATGAAGAGAATACGCGAAACTGGACCTAACACGGCGGATTATTATGTGGTAAATACTTATGATTTACATAGAATTGAATCATCTTATGTAATCTTACATAAAAGATCTGGAAAAATTATTTTACGTTTGAGTGAATGTTATGATGCCATTAAAGCTGCCCACCAGGAAACTGGGCATTGAGGTCGTCAAGCAACAACAAAATTATTAAATGAAAAGTATTATAACTTAACACAGGAAATAGTGAAATTGTTCATTGAAACTTGCGAAAACTGTCAGCTGAAACGGAACAAAATTAAAAAAGGTAATATTGTTAAACCAATTGCTTCAAATCATTTAAACTCTGGATGCCAAATCGATCTAGTCGACTTACAAACTAGACCGGATGGTGACTACAAGTTTATTTTTGTCTATCAAGACCACGTAACCAAAGACGTCAGGTTGAGGGCGCTGAAAACAATGAAGGCTAGAGAAGTAGCTGAGTACCTATTAGAAGTATTTGCAGACTTAGGAAGCCCTTGCATGTTACAGAGCGACAACGGCCGAGAATTTGCAAACCAGGTAGGTATTTTTCCAATATGTATGTACTGGGTGGCGAAATAAGAAACGTGTGCTGGAAATTTATTTCAAATTCCTTGAATGAAATAATTTAAATTTAGCTGATATAAATGAAGTAAGGCAAAATCGAATATAGCGTCAGTGGTTCAGAATGCCCGCCTGCCACGCGGGCGGCCAGGGTTGCATATACGTAAACTGCAGACGCATAAGGTTTTGCCATAGGGCGACTGTAATATTAATGTTAGATATAATACCCCCGTTACGTTTCGTCTTCAAATATTTGAATACTTCATGCCTGGACCTCCGATCGCTTCGGGGGCGCAACCCACAAAAACTAACTCAACGCATGAAAAACAACTACATTTATATTAGGATCGCTCTATGGCGAGGTCCTATTGCGTCTGCAGTTTACAAATATGCGCCCGGGTTCCATTCCCGGCTGATTCATTTTTTCTTTTATTTTTTAAGTTAAATTAATTGCTAGTAGTTATAGGGTTTTTAAATCTATTTATTTTTGTAAAAAAAATTATATAATTAAATAGTCGATAAAGTGAATAAAATATCCATACTAGTATTATAAACTAAAGGGGTTTGTTTCTTCTTCTTTCACGCAGAAATATATTTTGATTTTTTTTTAGGTTATTTAGGAATTAGTCGGAATGTGACCTGACTGCCACATTGTGCATGAGGCATTCACAATCACAAGGTTCAGTGGAGAGAGCGAACCAGGATATCGAGAACAAGTTAGCGTCGTGGATGAAAGATACAAACTAAATAAAATGGAGCGAAGGTCTAAAAATCGTCCAATTTTTGACCAATAATAATTATTTTACTATCCTAAACTAAACTAACCAAAGAGCATTGGTTAGTTTACATTCTAACTAATGAAATGGTTATTATGTATTACTAGCAATATTAAGATTACACTTTATCCAACTGCTGTGTATATTTTGTAAACTAGCCAAAAACTCCGGTTAATTTGTGTAATTTTCTTGTGGTTTGTACTTTGGCGAAAAATCTTGTATAGTTTGTAAACCAGCTGGATAGTATACAAACCAACCACTATTCGTAGCTATTTTAGTGAAAAGATGATTTTCCATCAAAATAAGCAGACATTTGGATAGTTTCTATACTATCCAGCCAGTCTATAAACTAGCCAAGTAAACACTTTAACCGTAACATATATAATAATTATATATAAATATATATAAAATTAAATATTTTCCATGTTAAAAAAATACGAATATTGCTCAAGAGTAAAGTACCTTTATTTGTGACAATATCGAAACCTGTTATAAAGAAAAATTGTTTAGAATTAAAAACTACATTCAAATATGCAGTTACATCAAGATCGCAAAAAAACAGGTTTTAAACTTTTTTCGTAAAATTAATAATAAAAATGTTTTCCATATGGTGCGAACTTAAGCACACTATATAAAAATACGGTTAATTTAATTTGTTAACATCAAAATTAAATATTTTCCACTTCTCAAATAAAAAACATTCATTTTAAAATGGAACATTTAAAAACAAAACGCATCAGAACTTCGTATGATTTTTTATCGGCTAGGTTTTAAAAAAGCCACACTGTGGGACGGTTCAATTAGACGTCAAAATATTAAGGCCTGTTCACCCCCTATTTTCTGTAAGTTTAAATTTTTTAAATAGTCTTGAATGTCCCAGTTTTTTTTTTGCTGATGACCGTACCTATTCAAATATTTTAATACATTGGTAGATTCCTACCTAATTAGGTTTTTGTTTTATTTTTTAATGTGTCGTAGATGGATATAATCTATCGGTAGAAAGGACCTGCTAGATCCTAGTGGATAGATAAATCTTCAAACATTCCGCAATTATCGAGTATGTAGTGATCATTTTGAAGATGACCCGGTCGAAAAGACTCACTTGCTTGGATTAGCAGAACCTATCAAATTTGAAGAAAACTTTTTCTAATAACTGGTAAGTCCTCGGTTTTCGATTTTTGTTTGTTTTCGTCTGTGCCTTCGATTTAAAAATATAGCAGTTTTTGTAACAGGTTCGTGTGTTAGTATATCACATTCAAATTAAAAAGGACTATAATTTTTAGTCAAATGCATAAAGTTAGTATGTAGTAAATCGAAATCCAATATTAACTTTTTTTTAATTTATTTTAGGTCATATTTAGGGTTCCACATATTTTAAAAAATGAAAAAAAAAAGTGCATGTTGTAAATTCTTTACTTCATGTAACGACCAGTTTTTTTGGCCACAAAGCTAAGCCTTCCTGTACCATTTTGAATCCGGGGCAAAGGGAAGAGTACTTTATTTTATTTTATATTTCATCTGTGTCCGGGGGGCATCACAGTAGTCCCAGCAATATAAATTAGGCGGCCAGAAATGTACCCAACATTTTTTTAAAGATGCCATTCTGAAAAAATGATACTATAAGAATGGTTTAGCGCTAAAACCAATCTGGGTATTTATTTGTTAAAAATTGTTTTAGTAAAGTATTTACATCGTAAAATAAGGACAGTCATTTCAATTCAATTTTCAAAACAAACTTACACCACATAAGGGTCACTCTTTTACTCTTTGATGTGGTTGTAGCTATAATTAACCGCGTACTTAATATGTACACTGTTTAATATTCTATTAATTAAATAAAAACTATTGTTACCTGATATAATAAAATAATTAATATAAATTCAATGAAAAAGTTAAATTAAATTCATATACATATAGTGTGGTCATGCAAGTGTGCAACATTATGGGATTTTTTTTTACTAATTGCACAACCAAAATACAAATATTGCCGAAAGTGCATGTTTCATATGACGTGCACTTAGAATGATTGCAAGCCAAATAGCATACAGGGTAGGTCAAAATATATAAAAATTGTACAAGAGTATGTCCACTTTCCCATTCAATGCATCTAATTGTCCGATCATAAAATTCACTACATTTGCTGGAACATTTCTGCAATGAAGATTGTTAACTTCTATTCTCTTTTTACAGATGAGCCAAGCACTTCATTCGGTCCTTCGATAACTCAAAAAAGGCATTTAGAAGAAGATACAGTAGTGAAATTAAAATCCTCTCAGAAGTTGTAGTTTATCCACCGAGTACCCGCTCCACAACTTTTACCAGCAGAAACCCAGACATCGAGTACTTTATCTGCGAAAAGTCCTCGAAAGGTAAAACTGAACAATAAATTGGAATCACTTCAGACAGAGAATCTTAAATTGAAGTCTGAAATTAAATCAATGTTTGCCAAAACAGCTAATGATTCAAGAGAGTCCGATTTTAAAAATATGTGTGACACATTTTTAAACAAAGAATTGTTCGAAATTGTAAAGTCAAGTCGATCTGTTAAAAAGAAGTGAACATGGAAAAAGATACAGCGACCATTTCAAGCAATTTGCATTGACGTTACATTTTTTGAGTCCGAAATGCTATAAACAGCTTAGCAAAACTTTTTGTTTACCTGCCACCCGGTCATTGCGTAGGTTTATACAAAATGTACGATTTTCCAGTGGGGTCAATCATTCGCTATTTATTCTGCTAAAGCTGAAAGTAGATATAATGAAAGAGCAAGACAAAGTTTGTGTCTTATGTTTGGACGAATTGTCAATTAAAGCAAGAGGCGTTAAGTCCTCCTGGAAGCAACCAATCGCTTACACATTGTCTCCTACAAGTTACAACGCTAACTGAAATGAAGGATCTCCTCGAGAAAATAGTTGTTGAACTGAAACGAACTGATTTATACGGGTAGTTGCTCTTATAAGTGATATGGGTTCTAATTGTATAGAACTTGCAAACAACTTTGAAGTGACTCCTACCAACACAACATTTATTCTAGGTAATGAAGAAATGTTTTACTATTTTAACCCACCCCATTTAATAAAAGCAGTTACAAATAATTTACTAAATAACGATATTAAATGGGAGATTAAAACAGCATCGTGGAATGATATTAAATTATTTTATGAAAAAGATAGTAATTTCACTAATAAATTGGCTCCTAAACTTACGGAATCTCATATTTGTCCCACAAATTTTCAAAAAATGAAAGTCAAATTAGCAACACGGATTGTAAGTAACACGGTAGCAGCTGGACTTGAAACTTATGTTAAGTTGGGTGCTCTTCCATCTCAAGCAACGGGAACGGTTGAATTAATTTCTAGGTTTGACAAATTATTTGACCTTTTTAATTCTTCTAGTAATATTAGCAGAAAACCAATGAATAGGGGTTTTAAAGGTGGAGTACCAAGTAAATTTTTTGAGAGATACTTTAGTTTTCCTTAATAAACTTGTTATTTTCAATCCACAAAAAAAATAAAGAAATAGGGGTTAAATTCTTAAATTGTTGGAAAATTTCAATCTGTTCTCTTTAAATGTATTGGATTTGGTGAAAAGCATGGGATTCAAGTACCTACTGACCAGACGACTAAACCAAGATGGTGTGGAAAATTTCTTTGGTACAGTTCGACAACAAAGTGGGAACGCCCCAAATTCCACACCAATTCAGTTTACAAGAGCGTTTCGAAAACTATTTATTTTGAACTACGCGGATGCGGAAACCATAAATTGCACTGAGGATTTCGATGCTTCTTTTGACTGAATTGGCAGATTTTTCTAAAAAAAATCCATGGGAATTAAGTGTTGAAGGTTGCCAGCAGGTCTTTCTCCAGAGTATAATAATTTTTTTGTGGCAGTGGCACACACACTAAAGGGAGATCCTATGATGTTCGACGAGCGGTGTGTGTGCGAAGATGTTGATTGAATTATTAATCACTTTCGCGTAGAGCGTTATAACTATAGGGATATATTTTTACCTGAGCAAAATGCTTTTAAATATGTCTGTGGGTATTTGATAAATAAGTGCTTCGAAATCCATTCATGTGATATATGCCTAACATTGACTAAAGAAAATGATAAACTTGATGGTAGTAATTTATTTGTAATTATAAAGCATGCGACGTAAGTGAGACTAAGTTCGGTTCTTTACAAACACCCCATGAGAGTTTATAATTTCACCTATTCACTAAAGAGATGTTTTCTAGAAAATATAGAAACATATTTACATCAAAATCCAGGCAATACTATGTACAATAAATTATTATCAATTAAGTTTACACATCCATGTTCCAGCTTTCCAATTAATTATTTACTAAAATTGTACATTAGATTAAGAATTTACTATTTATGAAAAAATAACAATGCAGCATGCGTAATAATTGTTTTATTTTAATTAACCAAAGTAGCCAGGCTCTCTCAATTGATAGTTTTTTAGAAGATGTGGATTTAGATTCAGTAAAAAGTAACTCGGATGATTCAGTTAAGCATCCTGATTTTGAAATTTCTCCTTCCAAATTGCCAGATGAGACGTCTGATAGTAGTGACAGCGAGATTTAAGCAAAATTCAAACGGTAGGCAATGGTCAAATTTTGATAAAGGACAACAGATAACAAGTGGATTAAAATGAAATGTTATTGCCTTTTAAAATTTTATTAAAAGTGGGGTGGATTTGGGAACCCAAAAATTTAAAGAACTAATCAGGTCAATTTAACCAAAGTTGCTACAAAAAGAGTCAATTAAAATTAGCCTTCAATTAAACATTTTAATAAATATACCATTTTGCACAGATTTCGGTACAACAATCTAATTAAACCATCTTATTGTCTGCATTTTTGTAGCGAGGGCTAGGAAACATTTTTTTAAGCTTAACACATTAGTCGACAGACCTGCTATAGCCGTCATGTCTATAAGGACACAACAGCTACGGCAGTCATTTTTTACCAGGGCGAACCGGCTGTAGCAGGCGAGAAATGCGTGTTGTTCTAATGATAATATATAAGAGGTGTCCCAGTAAACAGAGAAATACGGTATTTTATAGTGTGTGGTTGCAAAAACTCCCCTCGGTTGGCTGAAATGAGTCAATAAATAGCCTAGTTTACACCGATAGCACGTTTAGTACGGTCCGATAGGACTAAGTGGGTGGGGATAATACAGTAGCACCAATGCTTGCTTCCCGCCCGTTTACACCGTTTTGCAACGAGGGAACTAAATGTGTGCGCGCGCCATTCGTCAAATTTCAAAACCAACTCGAATCAAACATTTCATAATATTGTCACATATACGCTCCTACCGCTTGTTGCCTATGGACCTGACTTCGTTGCAGTAGTTGCGCTGTGCTCTTTCAGAAGACGGAGCTCAGATATAGGTAGTTGGGAGAGATGGATAGAAACACTCGGTGTAAAAAAGGCTTGGTTTATTAACTTCAGGTTGAGTATAGAAGGTTGTAAGTATTACCAAAATATTCGGGAATGCATATCTCGTAAGTCCCCTGGGATATTCCTCGCGAAAATGTTAACCACGAACAGCAGCGAGAGAGAGGGAGAGCTAGCCTGAAGGGCTGTTACAATTAGATTGACGGGCGGATAGATTATTTGGTCTGGCTGAATATTTAGTTACGTAGTTTACTTTTTATATGTAGTTAATTTAAATAGCACTTTGCCTTATGGCGTTATTAATTTTCACTGATTCACTTTTAAGGCGTGCCTGATCAGAGGGACTTTTCCCTTTCGGTAATTCGCACTGATAGGTCTTTTTTAACCGTGC